>SJYV01014450.1:677581-776701 GCA_006410875.1 Neotragus pygmaeus
CCCTGTGCTATATAGTAGGTTCTCATTAGTTATCTATTTAATACATATGGCTATTAATAAAGAAACATGTTAAAATTGTTTTCAAAGTTAAAAACAAAGAAGGAGACAAAATGATTTCATGGTATTTTGAATCAGAATGTGCCCAGTTGCTGGCTCAACGACTTATCAGTTGACTTTATATGTGAAATTGTGTCCATGCCAAATGACTTGATATGTGTGGAAATTCTTTGAAAGTGAGCCTCCCTACATCAGCTCTCCAAGGTCAGAGCACACAGTGGCTGCTTAGCTTTCAGGCCTCTCCCATGACAACTACCCTTCATACTACTACCAGAGATTTATTACTTTTCTTTCAAAATTGAAAATACTTAATTGTTAAATTTTTTTCTGGCTCCAAAAGTAACATGCATTTATTGTTTTCTTAAACCAGACATTTAAAAATGTATAAAAGAGAAAGCAAAAATCAGTTTCCTAATCACACCTCTCAGATATGAATATGATTAATATTCAATGTAATCTACCAGAACTTCTATCTTTACATGAAAGTGTTAGTTTCTCAGTCATGTCCAACTCTTTGCGACCCCATGGACTGTAGCCCACCAGGCTCCTCTGTCCATGGCATTCTCCAGGCAAGGAATGGGTTGGGTTGTCATTCCCTTCTCCAGAGAATCTTCCTGACCCAGGGATCAAACCCAGGTCTCCTACATTGCAGGCAGATTCTTTACCATCTGAGCCACTAGGGAAGAACTATGCATGCATAGATATTTTAATTTTTAACCAAGTAGGATGATGATATATACAGTATTTTAGAAACAATTTCTCTAATTTACCTTATTACTATTTTAACACATTAGCAAAATATAATTTTCAACAGCAACACAGTGTTCTTTGACTGGATGTATGTAGTAGATATATGTATATGGTGTACTATAATCTATTTAACCAGTTTTCTACTGACGGGCAGTTAAGATTTTTCCAAATTTATGTTCTTATAAACAATGCTGGACACCACCTCACTATAGATATACTTTTACCACTTGTTCCATTACTTATCTAGCAAATATTTTCAAAAGTTAGAATTTCTGAGTTTAAGAGTATGCTCATTTAAAGGCTTTTTGATACACATTGACAAAATTCCCTCCAGAAAGGTATGTCACATGTGAGTGTTAATTTCACCATAATGAGAACTTATTCAAAAAGACAGATGAGAACACAGCATCCTTAATACACCCACATAATAGCACAACTGCTTTAGGCTTTGGTTAAAGACAGTTCAGTTCAGTTCAGTCGCTCAGTAGTGTCCGACTCTTTGCAACCCCATGAATAGCAGCATGCCAGGCCTCCCTGCTCTCCCGGAGTTCACTCAGACTCACGTCCATCGAGTCCGTGATGCCATCCAGCCATCTCATCCTCGGTTGTCCCCTTCTCCTCCTGCCCCCAATCCCTCCCAGCATCAGAGTCTTTTCCAATAAGTCAACTCTTCGCATGAGGTGGCCAAAGTACTGGAGTTTCAGCTTTAGCATCATTCCTTCCAAAGAAATCCCAGGGTTGATCTCCTTCAGAATGGAGTGGCTGGATCTCCTTGCAGTCCAAGGGGACTCTCAAAATGTTAACATTTCTGATTTTCCACACACCACATTTACATGTATTGAAATGCTGCTGACCAGTAAAAATCATACCTAACCACCCAGTGGGTTGCAATGAAAGCATAACAATCCATTTGTTCTTTCTGTGAAACTTCAGCAGATGCTGGCAGTAACCAGTCTACTGTATCCTACAAAGATAACTGATGTTCCCAGATGATTCACAAGCAGCGGGTTTCCTCTGAATCATCTGAGAAAGATTAAACTATGTTTATTAAAGTTGTAATCAAATGCATTTTATTTAAAAATGAGTAATCCCAAATGATCACTTGATAAGGGTGAAAGAGGAAAGTGAAAAAAGCTGGCTTAAAACTCAACATTTGAAAAACTAACATCATGGCATCCAGTCTCATCATTTCATGGCAACTAGAAGGGGAAAAAGTGGAAACAGTGACAGATTTTTATTTTCTTGGACTCCAAAACCATTGTGGATGGTGAGGGCAGCCATGGTATTAAAAGACACTTGCTCCTTGGAAGGAAAGCTATGACCAACCTAGGCAGCATATTAAAAAGCGGAGACATCACTTTACCAACAAAATTCTGTATAGTCAAAACTATGCTTTTTCCAGTAGTCATGTACGGATGTGAGAGTTGGGCTATAAAGAAGGCTGAGGACTGAAGAATTGATGGTTTTGAATTGTGGTGCTGGAGAAGACTCGAGAGTCCCTTGAAGAGCAAGGAGATCAAGCCAGTAAATCCTAAAGGAAATCAACCTTGAATATTCATTGGAAGGACTGATGCTGAAGCTGAAGTTCTAATACTTTGGCCACCTGATGTTAAGTGCCAACTAACTGGAAAAGATCCAGATGCTGGAAAAGATTGAAGGCAAAAGGAGAAGAGGCCAGCTGAGGATGAGATGGTTAGATAGCATCACTGACTCGCTGGACATGAGTCTGAGCAAACTCTGGGAGATAGTGAAGGACAGGGAAGACTGGTGAATGTGGTCCATGGGGTTGCAAAGAGTGGGACTCAGCAACTGAACAACAATAACAAAATCTCAAGTGATATGTAAAGCACCTCTTATTAAATTAAATGTTCAATTAACCAGAATCCATGACTTTCCCACCCAGCATAGGTGTAAGTAGGTTTACTCTGGAGCATTACGCTTTGTTTCTGGGTAACTGCCTTTCCTCATGTTTTAGAGAACACTTGGAGAAAGGTGTAATTGATCTTACCGCAGGAAGGCAAGTGCTGAGGGCAGCAAAATGGCTGGGAGAGAGACGATCTTGTGTGTGTGTGTGTGTGAGATGATCTTGTGTGTGTGTGTGTGTGTGTGTATGTGAGAGAGAGACGATCTTGTGTGTGTGTGTGTGTGAATAAGTGTTGACCAATCTCAAAAGTCAATAGTAATGATATGATGTTATTTGATTGTGTCAGTGGTATGAAAAAAGCAGAAAGTGGTTCCATTCCCAGAACCACTGCCTAAATATCCTGGTGTTATATTATAAGAAGAAACAGATCTATGCACTGGGAAAACTCTCTTGGAATGCTGTGGCTTTCACACCAAAGACATTTTAAGTCTTTACCACCAGACTTCTATTGCCTCAGTGTATTCAAGTAACACGGTAATCATGTTACAAGCTGTGCCTTTTAGATAGAAAGTTCAAATAAATAAAAGTTTTGCAGACATGGCGAATAATGAAACCACTGAGGACTCAGTGTCTTTACATTTGGCTGGGCTAGGGTCTAAATGTACACTAGATGAAAGAGGAAGTGGTAGAGGCTTCCACAGTCAGATACTGGAGCAAGCCACTAGCTGTCAGCTTGCCCCAATGTCCCCTGAATCCCATCTTCTCCAAAACACTTCTCAAGACTTGCTCAACACTGGCAAAATTCTTTTTATGATTTCATCTACAGTTTAGAGTTTTTTTAACCCTATGTTCTCCATAGTTAGAAGAATATTACTTTCAATTTCCTTTGATTTTTTTCTTAAAAAAAATTTTTTTTTTTTTTTTGCTGTTTTCTGATTTGAGATTCTAGAACATGATCCTTAAACTTTCAAGTAAAAATTCTGGCAATAACATTTTATTAACAAGATCTCTTATCAGGAAACCATGTTTAAAAATAGAACAAGAAAAAAAATAACTATTTTTAAGAGAGGGCTGATTTTATTAAAAGTTTAAGAGCACTACAGAAAAGATTTAATTTTCCATATCTTGTAGCAGTAGTTAGTAACATTTGAGAAATGTGAATCCCTTAAAATATCAAGAAAAAATAAAATATTATGACAATTGCTTATGCATGTTATCTATTAAAAATGTCTTATAAAGTACCTATAAATTCAACACTGTATACAAAGGAATCTGTATTTTATAAAGCAGTGTATTAATACATAATTGGAGAACAATTTTTCATACCTTAAAAAATTATTTATCAGACTACAGAAAACACTTGGTGTGGATATAAACTTGGGACTCTTTTAGTAATTTCATTGCTGGAGAACCACTGGTATATAGAAGATTACCAGAGTGCCACTGAACAGACTTGGACTTATCCCCTTCAAGCCCTTTTTCATCCTTTAACATTCCTTGTTCATGGTAAGCACACCTGCAGACCCACTGATTAAGTGACAAAAACCTCAGGGAAAACAAAAGGCCCAAGGCACTAAAATGAGGCCTGTGTACAAAAGACTTAAAGAGAGAGCTCATTTGGATAAAAATTTCCAAATCTCTCTGTCCCTTAATTGTTTCTGCCACATTCTTCTACTTTAAAAAGAGAATGTTGCAACTGAAATTCCAACAGGACAAATAAATTCGCTACCTGAAAGAAGGACTCCTACCAGTATCCCATCATCTGTGGATTCACAGTAAGTTGCAGACGAGTAGACCCTTAGCTGAAGCCCAAGTTCGGCTTTCATCTCCCTGTAGCCCTCCATAACTCTGCTTTCATGCAAGGAGTCATCTGATAGAAGGTGGTGCTGGCTGAAAAAGATTCCAGGTGGTAACTGAGATACTCAACCCCAAACATGATTTTGCCCCCAGTTTTCTGCAGCTGTACATTCCCCACACAGGCCAGACTCAGGAGGAAGACAGTCTGGGGTTTAGCCACAAAGGCCAACTTCTTAGTCAATTACATTTCTTTGATTTCCATCATTCTTGGTTCTGACAATGTCATTGTCTTGACCTGGGTTTTACAATGGGGTCCAACTTAGAGCTAAAACCTCCTATGGGCTGAAAACATACTTATCAGCCATTAGGAGGCAGAATGATTGATACATACTTTCAGTATTGTTTTTCATGTACCAAAAAACCCCAGTGATTTTTTTTTTCATAATATGAAATGCAAGCGATTCTCCAAACATATCCAGTTAGTTCTGTGAATTGCTCAAATGTTCTCAGTAAAATTTCGGGCAATGCTGTGATCAGGAGGGAAAAAATCCTGAGCTACTGAAATGAGTCAAATTTGCTCTACAGATTTATTGTGTATTTGAAAGTTAAAAAGAGGTTTATAGATACATTCCAGGCTCTTAAATATGATTTTGTTTATATGTGGTATCTGTAAAATGTTGTGGCTTCATTTAACGCACATGAGGTCCAATTCTGAATGTTTTTCCTTGGATTCCTTAAAAGAAAGGCATTGAAAATTACAGTGGAGGAAAAAAATCAAGAAAATAAAACTATTTTCAGGTCAGAATATGTTTAGAAATGGATTAATAAACAATAGTCAATTGATCTATTAGTAATTAACACAGGCCAATGAAAGAGATGGGGAAACAGTGGAAGAGTGTCAGACTTTATATTTTGGGGCTCCAAAATCACTGCAGATGGTGACTGCAGCCATGAAATTAGAAGACGCTTAGTCCTTGGAAGAAAAGTTATGACCAACCTAGAGAGTATATTCAAGAGCAGAGACATTACTTTGCCGACTAAGGTCCGTCTAGTCAAGGCTATGGTTTTTCCTGTGGTCATGTCTGGATGTGAGAGTTGGACTGTGAAGAAGGCTGAGTGCCAAAGAATTGATGCTTTTGAACTGCGGTGTTGGAGAAGGCTCTTGAGAGTCCCTTGGACTGCAAGGAGATCCAACCAGTCCATTCTGAAGGAGATCAACCCTGGGATTTCTTTGGAAGGAATGATGCTGAAGCTGAAACTCCAGTACTTTGGCCACCTCTTGCGAAGAGTTGACTCACTGCAAAAGACCCTGATGCTGGGAGGGATTGGGGGCAGGAGGAGAAGGGGACGACCGAGGATGAGATGGCTGGATGGCATCACGGACTCGATGGACGTGAGTCTGAGTGAACTCCGAGAGATGGTGATGAACAGGGAGGCCTCGTGTGCTGCAGTTCATGGGGTCGCAAAGAGTCGGACACGACTGAGCGACTGAATTGAACTGAACTGAATGGAAGAAAGCCCGTCTCATTTAGAATGTGTGTGTGTGTGTGTATGTGTGTGTGTGTGTATATATATATATATTTTTTCCTGGTAGGGAAGGTAAAAATATGCTGCCTTTCACTGTAGGATTCATTGCTATGTCAGTGTATGCCTTTTGTGGGAGTGCTGGCATGCAAGGGGATATGATACCCTGAAGAAGTTTACTTAGGAAGAAAGGTATATCCCACCCCATCTCATACACACACATTTGAGAATTACTAACTTTGCAAACCAGCCATAAATTTTGGTTCTCAGTAGTAAGACACTGCGTGCTTGCACACTTCAGGGTTCTCATATACGTTGTCACCACAAGTCATCACCACCGGCCTACCATGTGCTTTATATAATGGTGATGGCCACAATCACATACGTTTCTATAACCACAGACCATGATGGGGAAACATTTGTTGCAGAACACATTTGAAAGAAACAACCGTCCGTGGGAGGAAAATCTTTTCACTTGCCTCCTCACACTCTCGGAGCAGGCTGGTTCTTAGAATTGTAACTGTGACATCTTGTCATATAAATAGATCGGGTCTGATCAATCACGTATCGGGGAGTACAGGAAGTTCTGATGGTGACTCAGGTTTATATGGCTAAGGGCTTATGTGAACACAGTTCTCAGAATGGTCCTGCCCTGGCAGATTCCTAAGCTTAGGGACTCACTTCTGAACTGATACACATAGTCACAGGAAAGTTTTAAAAGATGAACTCCAGTTGTTTGGAATCAGTATTTTAAATTAAAAAGATGGTTAGCCTGAAATATATTTTACCTATGAATGAATGTATAGTACATGATCATTTAAAAGAAAAATAATGAAACAAATACCATGTTCCTTCCACCCAGCTTAAATCGCACCAGCACCCTGGAGGGCCTTACATGCTCTTCTTCAATCCCATCCGCCTCTCTTTTTTAAGGCCTCCAAATAACCTTTAGCCTGATTTTTTTCCCATTTTAATTATTTCCTTGCTTTTCTTTGTAATTTTACCCCAACAGATGTCAGTTTTCAGTTTTGCCTTCTTAGAACTTTATATAATCATACTGTATGAATCCTGTGATTAGTTTGTTTTACCCAATAGTATGCTTCTGAGATTCATCTATATTTCTAAAAATACCTGTAGTTTACAATGACAGATGAGACACAGGTTTCCCAAACATTTATGAGATTCTAGTTTGGATGAGATAAATGTCTAATTTTTTATCCAATGGGTGTCATGTTTTTTTTTTTAAACTCCACAGATAGTTGGTGATATTCAGTAGAAATAAAATGAATAGAAACGGGATTTATTTCTTTTTGAATTGCTATTTTTAAACATTTTTTAAAAGAACAATGCTTCTGTTAAATCTATTAAACATGGATTTTGGAGGGATAATTCCACAGCAGTTTCCTGAGATAAAGTAAACTCTATTTATTCTGTCACAAACAGGACTGAATTTGTACCACTCCCATGATCCCACCCTATTCAAACAATAAGCTTGGTCAGATAAAGTTCAGTTTTTAATTTATAAATGTTTAGAAAGTGTAGTTATGGAAAGAGAAGGTGATGATGGAGAAGATATATTTTACTTCTCACTTGATAATTCAAGTTAAGCTTTGATTTGAAATGAATGACAAGGAGTAAGAGAAATGTTTAAGTGGCTAGTAAGACAATTAAAATAAAGCGACCAAACTTTCCTCTCTTAATTCTAATTTGAAATTCAACTGGTATAAAATGTGTCTGGGGGATAAACCTAATTATTACTTGTGTTTTCATAAACATTACTTTTTCTTCATCCTCAACCTAGGATTCTTTGTCTAGTAAGAATCTTAAATAAAATATGATCATTAATAAACTTAGACTTTTTAAAATGCTATCAGTCAAAAGTAAAATCTGACTTGGTGCTGTTTCCTGAGGTATCTATGAAAGGACAATCTTGTTTTAATGTGCATAATAGATGTGGACAATAAACCTTGGGCCTAGGTAATTTATTTTCAAATAAAACATGATAAAATAATTCATCAGACCCAGGTATCTATGACTGGCAATGCTACATCTTGCCAGTTCTTTCTCTCGCATGTAGGTCTGAACGTGGATATACAATTGATTGGAGAAAAAAAATAAACTACCTGAGAGCAGGGTGCAGGGAAAACCCCACCCAAAGGCCAATTTGGATGCAACTACATCTGCTCACAGATATATAAACAAGCAGATTCTTTTCACAGTCAAAAACAATTTCCTAGAAGCAGAAATTTCCATTGCCATCTTCAAATGTGAATATATGAACTCATTTTAGATGAGTTTTAGTGTGATCTAGAAATTCACATATTACCCCTAAATTTGAAATACTTGTATGATGCAGTACAAAGGCCCATAATTCCACGTAGTGGGGCTTTGAATTATGGTACTGCTATCACATTGCTAAACATCAGACAAAAGAAACAAAGTGATTGGAAAAACAAAAACAAGATGTCCTTAAGAGGAGATGATGAACCTGTGAGTATTTAGAAGGAATTCTTGTAAGGGAAAGCAGTATTTCAGACATGCTGATGGAAATGGTACACGGCGTGTGGGTATTGCTAACTGAAGTCACATGTCCCGTGTCAGCTGAGAGGATTCTTAGCATCCTCTCTACATAGGCAGTGCTCAATGCAGGGAAATTTATGGATAATGGATTTTCATAACAGGCCTTTTATGATCTTCTCCTCCCCACAAAGTGCCCTCTGGAGCTTTTGTGCTTCCACTCTCATTTTTCTTAATTGGAAAAAGATTTAGTATTCATTTCCTTTTTTCTAGCACTCTCTTGGCTCCATTTCCCTTTGGGTGGCATGGCCTCCCATCACCACCCCTCCTTTCTCTCCTTCCTCTCTTCTTCAGAAACCAAAAGCTCAAATATACTGAGAGATATGACACTGAAGCATGGTTTCTGGCAACTCTGGTGAGTGAAGGGACTGTTATAACAAGAAAGTACATTGGAGGGGTGATTACTGCCTCCCCAACTCTAGAGATATTACACAACCTTACCTAACATCTGTGGGCTTCCCAGATGGCACTAGTAGTAAAGAATCCGCCTGCCGACAGAGGAGATGCGGGCTTGATCCCTGAGTCAGGAAGATCCCCTGGAGTAGGAAATGGCAACCCACTCCAGGATTCTTGCCAGGATAATCCCACGGACAGAGGAGCCTGGTGGGCTACAGGCCATGGGGGCGCACAGTCAGGCATGGCTGAGTGCACACATAGCCATACCTAACATCCGGCTGGCTCATAGCTTCCCTGCCTCTACTAGGACCACAGAGTTTTGTTTACAAGTAGTAGCAAGTAGAAAGACAAACTTTGGAAAGAGACAGGAAATGGAAAATGAAAGGCCAAATCCTGAAGCTTGGACCTGTGAGAAGAACACTTATTCTTGCAGGGGACTTGGGAGCCAACAACTGCTGATGGGCCCAACCTCCCTACTGTTAGGAAAAGAAGTCAAGGGGTCTGCTCTGCGCTTGGTGGATCATCTTCCCCAGTCAACAGAAATGTTACCTACACTGGGACCTGCACCACGGGTAAGGGATAAAGCAGACACCTATTTGTTGTGATTTGGTTAAAGAGCCAGCCTGACCAGATAAAAACCTTCTTTCACGGTTAAAGTTAATAGAAGACCCCTATAAAAATGTGAACACTTAAATAGTTAATGTAATATTCAATAGCTAACATTTATGCGTGTTAATCGAATTAGAATCACCAACAGCTTAAGAATCAGACAGCCAGGGCTCTGAGAGAGGGGGACACGGGCATTAGAAACATTCTTGGATAACACTTAAAGTGCTTGAGGCACCTGTCCTGTACCAGCAGTTTGATATCCCAACAGCAGAGTGTAAACCAACAAGGCTTATGCAATCTTCTGAGTAGATACCAGTGCAATCATTAGTTCTTTAAAACTGTTACCTAGTACAGGAGGCACTGCTTCAGTAGGGGAGATAGCCAACTTAAAAAATATATTTTTAATTACAAATTACAAAGTTACAGCATTGGCACTGGTTTATAGGTTTCTGAAAGTGTGTTAAAGTGTTAGTCACTCAGTTGTGTCTGATTCTTTGTGATCCCATGGACTGTTCATGGAATTCTCCAGGCAAGAATATTGGAGTGAGTTGCCATTTCCTACTTCAGGGGATCTCCCAGACCCAGGGATCGAACCTGGGTCTTCTTTATTGCAGGCAGATTCTTTACCATCTGAGCCACTAGGGAAGCCCTTATAGGTTTCTAATCTTGTATATATTCTTCTCTACAATCAAACCACTGATCATGCAGAACATAGACTTTGAAAAGGACAAAGTGGGATATCAGAGTGGTGGGCCATGAGCAGTCTAGATTCTGAAATGGTGGGTGATGTGCCAGATATGAATGTGGCATTTTAACTTATGGTATTGGGGTGCTGATTGTTAATGCTACTCTTAACACGCAAATTGACACCTAGGTGACTGTAATTAATGCATTCATTCAACACACATTTACTGAGTATTCACTCTATTCAAGCCACTGAAGGTAGAAACCAAGATGAAAACCCTGAAAAGAGTTTGTAATCTGGTAGGGAAGCTAAAAAATGTATAAGAACGTAATAGTAGGTAGAATGCAGTAAATATCAGAGGAAATGTTGATGAAATGATTTGAAGTTTAGAAGAGGAAGAAGGCAATTCCAGCTAAGGGGTCAGAGAAGTACATGGAGAAAGTGTAGATCTTTAGTACTAGGGCTGGGGGGACAGAAAGGGATCCTCCCGCATACAAAGAGCTCAGATTGCAAGGTTGCAGAGTCAGGAAATATGGACATGAGAAAGCAAACAATCCAGCCTGGCTGGGGCTTGGAGGACATGAAGGGTATTAGTGAGGCTCCAGTTGTGCTTGGCACACGCAGAAGGACAGCTTCCAGTAACTGGAAGAGTAAACTGACCGTTTTACGAAGCTTAAGGCAGGAGGCTTCTTCCATGGCGGTGGCCCTACGGAAACACACAGGGAGGCTTTTCTAGTTTCAGTCTCCACTCCAGGTGTTTCATTTCACTCCACAGCGTTCTCTGAGAAATAAAGGGCCAGCTACCCAATATCAAGGGCTTCATAAATCTTAGCTACAAGAGGAGACTTCAGTTTAGCAAATCCTACAATCATTTAGAACAGAAGCACCGTGGAGGAGCCTTCAAGAGCAATACACCATGATTTCCAATTTTTCAGAGTGGCATTATGTTCTTTTATATTCTTGCCACATTCTCCACTGTCTTGTCTCCACTTTGCCCACATAGAGTAAATCAAATTTTGACTTATTCTGCTTGTTCATCAAATCCCAGGTGCAATCCACCACTGTGGCAATCTGGCAAGATATTAAAAACATAGAATAATTAAACTGGAAGGAAGGTTGGAGGTTATTTTCAATCTATGCTATACATGGTAACGTGGGGTTGAAGAGGTGAAGTGACTCACACAAGCAATTACAAAATCAGGACTAGACCCAGGTCTTTATATCCCATATTTGTTTTCTTTCTAACCTATGACACGATGGTCAGCTTTCTTAGGGTGTTCTGCAGATTAACAAACGGCTCCAGTGATCTAAGTCAGAGATTGGCAAACTATGGCCCCAGGGCTAAATCCAGCCCACATTCTATTGTTGTAAACAAAGTTTTATTGGAGCATAGTCATTCCCAGATTGGCATTCAAATGTGAAAGCAGTCACATACAGAGTTGAGTAATTATGACAGAGAGGGTACTTCCCACAAATTTGAAAATATATACGTATATACACATATAAGCTTATGTATATACATGAACACATACACACATGTATATATTCAATTATTTATAAATAATATACATGTAGTGCTGTTTAAATGTTTACAGATTTATAAAAGAAAAAGATATAATGACAACAAAATAGAATATTTAAAATAAGTTTAATTTGTTAACGTTCATAAAATATTTTTTGAAAACTCTTAGTTTAACATGCTGGATCAGTAGTTTGAAAATCTGTCTATAAGTTCAATTTATTTTTGATAGTTGATTTTAAATGACAACTACAACTTAATTAAAAAAACCAAAAACTCCTAAAAGGTAGATACAAATAGAAAGAACACATCATTGGCTTGGCATTTTTACGCATTATACTAATAGAGTCCATCTTCCCCGCCAACTATGAAGTTCTTGGTGAAATTTGCCTAGGAAGTTTATGTTTGTCATGTTATCAACCAGTTGTTCGCTTAAAGTCATCCAAAGCTATTTTAGTTTTACATTTTTAAATAAACAGCTTCAAATCCACTGTTACGTTTTGCTTGGGAGGTTTCTTTTAATAGATTAGAAAGGGCTGGTCCCCAGGTGAGGTATGAAGACCAAATAGTCTTAGGTAGATTATGTGTTTACATCTTTTTAGACCAAAAAAAAAAAAAAAAAAAAAGGTCACAAAGCGATAGGATTATTTCCCAAATGATTTCTCTGCTGCATGAGCTTCTTCTAAAAACAGTTACATTTCTCACTCTTTGTGGAAAGCTCTTCACTCAAAGGCACAGGTGACGTGCGTGGCTCAGTAGCTAAGCATTCGTACACGCTCGCAGCGTTAGTGATACCTGGAGCTCGTTCTCAGACTTGCCCTGGGTTCACACGGTCAGTATTCCCTCACGTTGCAGTTTCCGCAGAAATCCTTCTGAGTCCAGAAATCGGAATCCATTTCACAAAGGCTAGTTTACTTTAAACTAGATAAGCTATACCATCGGGAGATGCACTTACCCAGTTACAAGTAAACTGCAAGGAGTCACAGTCTGGGAAAGGACAAGTGTCGCCTCACCTCTGGGGGTGGAACTCCTGCTCTTCCTTCAAGACCAGGTACACATGGTTGGAAATGGGAGCTACGTGAAGGTGTCAGGGCCAGAAAGCATAATAAGCATCAGTCAAGCTTCATTTCCTATTAGTTTAGCTTCATTTATACCTTCTTGCCTGCTCTTTGACTGCGCTCTTCCCGCCTCGCTGTTTTTACCCAGAGGCCGTTTCTCTACCCCTCAGGGCCAGCTCACATCTGTGTGAGTCTTACCAGACATAATGGAAGTCAACTGGAAGGAACGCCTTCTTTCCTTGAAATCTTTGTGGTTTTTCCAGATATTTTTCAATGTTGCCGTATTGTTCTTTGTGTAACATCCTATCTCTCGTACATCTTCCCTGGTGGCTCAATGGTAAAGAATCTGCCTGCCAATGCAGGAGACACAGGAAATGAAGGTTTGATCCCTGGGTTGGGAAAATCCCCTGGAGAAGGAAATGGCAACCCGCTCCAGTATTCTTGCCTGGAAAATCCCATGGACAGCGGAGCCTGGCAGGCTACAGCCCATAGGGTCTAAAAGAGTCGGTCATGATTGAGCACTCATGCATTTTTCTCTCTCATACTATTTCATGTTTATTGAAAGCAAGAGTCATGTTTTATACATATTTTTAGACCTCCTCCCCAATGTGTTTGCATAAGATATGTATTTAATAAGTATTTTCAGTAATAAATTCAAGAAAGGCATACAGCAAAAGACCTTNAAAAAAAAAAAAAAAAAAAAAGGTCACAAAGCGATAGGATTATTTCCCAAATGATTTCTCTGCTGCATGAGCTTCTTCTAAAAACAGTTACATTTCTCACTCTTTGTGGAAAGCTCTTCACTCAAAGGCACAGGTGACGTGCGTGGCTCAGTAGCTAAGCATTCGTACACGCTCGCAGCGTTAGTGATACCTGGAGCTCGTTCTCAGACTTGCCCTGGGTTCACACGGTCAGTATTCCCTCACGTTGCAGTTTCCGCAGAAATCCTTCTGAGTCCAGAAATCGGAATCCATTTCACAAAGGCTAGTTTACTTTAAACTAGATAAGCTATACCATCGGGAGATGCACTTACCCAGTTACAAGTAAACTGCAAGGAGTCACAGTCTGGGAAAGGACAAGTGTCGCCTCACCTCTGGGGGTGGAACTCCTGCCCTTCCTTCAAGACCAGGTACACATGGTTGGAAATGGGAGCTACGTGAAGGTGTCAGGGCCAGAAAGCATAATAAGCATCAGTCAAGCTTCATTTCCTATTAGTTTAGCTTCATTTATACCTTCTTGCCTGCTCTTTGACTGCGCTCTTCCCGCCTCGCTGTTTTTACCCAGAGGCCGTTTCTCTACCCCTCAGGGCCAGCTCACATCTGTGTGAGTCTTACCAGACATAATGGAAGTCAACTGGAAGGAACGCCTTCTTTCCTTGAAATCTTTGTGGTTTTTCCAGATATTTTTCAATGTTGCCGTATTGTTCTTTGTGTAACATCCTATCTCTCGTACATCTTCCCTGGTGGCTCAATGGTAAAGAATCTGCCTGCCAATGCAGGAGACACAGGAAATGAAGGTTTGATCCCTGGGTTGGGAAAATCCCCTGGAGAAGGAAATGGCAATCCGCTCCAGTATTCTTGCCTGGAAAATCCCATGGACAGCGGAGCCTGGCAGGCTACAGCCCATAGGGTCTAAAAGAGTCGGTCATGATTGAGCACTCATGCATTTTTCTCTCTCATACTATTTCATGTTTATTGAAAGCAAGAGTCATGTTTTATACATATTTTTAGACCTCCTCCCCAATGTGTTTGCATAAGATATGTATTTAATAAGTATTTTCAGTAATAAATTCAAGAAAGGCATACAGCAAAAGACAGTGAGCAATATGGCTAATTAACAATGATGAAGGCTAATTCAGTTCCTTGCATATGAGGTGAACTGCCTAAGTTTATGTGGATTTAACTGGATCAGATATGGAAAGGACAAATAAGTCAACATGAAGCTATTTAAAAGTTTTAGTGTCAAATACAGGACAACAATGCTTCCCCAAAGGACAGATCAATGAGATGTGACTGAGTTTCATGAACAGGGAAAGGCCAACAATTCTACACGAGGCTCAAAAGTGTTTACTGAGAAAATAATGTTTAGGGTGATTAGCGCTTTATTAGAAGCCACCCCCAAAGGATGTCCCAAAGGCACACGTGTGCATGAACATGCACACTCTTTCAGAAGTTTTGTGAGTCTCTGAGAAGACAGACACTCTACACTGGCTTGTGAATATGAATTAGGAAATCTAGCTGTGCCCATGGCCATACTGCATCGGCCATGGGACTTGCTCTCTGACCGTGAGTTCCAGCAGCCGAAGCCTAATCATTCGCGGTGGGAAGAAAGCACCTTTCAGGTTTGAACTTCAACACTATGAAGCGATGGAAGAGAGCCGTATTACTTGGAACTGGGAGTGCCAGTGGCAGCTTCCATGCTATGCCTGGAGACAGAGAGGGTTAGCAAAAAAATGCAGGAGGTAGAACACCCCAATACCTCACATTTCTCTCAAGTCCTACCTGCTAGAAGCTGGGAACAGCTACTAGTCAAAGCCATCTTACAGTGTCTCTGTGGGTACCTGGAAAATGTAGCTCACTGGCCAAAAATGCCAAAATTTTAATGCACTTATAAATGTGTTTCTCATTTGAATGCTATTTTCTCTATGTATGAGATTATGTTGTAACTACATACAGAAATCCTCTTAGACTTTAGACTTAGATTCTGAGTTTAGAGCTGGAAAATGTATGTTTTCCTGGGTAAGAAGAACCAAATGGTTATGAACAGGAAAGATATTTGACTTTAGAATATAGTTAATAGTCAGGGACTAAAGTTAAACTGAGTCAACTAGTGTTTTCTCAATTGTTTGCAGATCCTGGCCTGCTTCAGAGGCTTGTGTGTGTGAGTGTGCACACTCATGCCTGCCATCGGCCTGTCTCTGTTCCTGTCACAGGACTGGCCTCGGCATGGTTAGTGAGCAGAGCAGAAACTCTTTGTTTTCCTGTTACTCTGGCGCATGCCTCCCTGCCCCCAACTCCCGTCATTCCCTCTTGTATCATTTTCCCTTATAAAATCCTTCTATCCCTCTACATTCTCTCTCCTCTCACTATCAAGCCTCGTATTGGTTTTGGCCTTTAGCAATGTGCGTAGAAAGCAAAAATACTTCAGTACAAGTAGGTAAACTAAGCAAATTTGAGTCAGGCAGTCCTTTAGAAATATTTTTATGTGCTCTAGTCAAAACAGATTCTGTAACTCATGGGGTAAATCGTTAAGATAATAAAAAATAGCTAATTCCACTGTACCATGGTAAGTCTTGTTATTTTATATCTATTTCCAGAGTTAGGCTTCTAAATTAATCTACTTTGTAGTTAACCTAAACTCACCCAGAGATGTATCTACATAGGCCTAATGAAGTGATTTTTATCTACAGACATCTTGGAGCTTCCCTGGTGGCCCAGACAGTAAAGAATCTTCCTACAATGCAGGATACCAGAGTTCAATCCCTGGGTTGGGAAGATCCCCTGGAGAAGGGAATGGCTACTTATTCCGGTATTCTTGCCTGGAAAATCTCATGGACTAAGAGCCTGGTGGGCTGCAGTCTATGGGGTTGCAAAGAGTCGGACACAATTGAGTGACTAACACTTTCCAGACATATTACCCACTTGCCCAACTGATCAAAACAAACAAAAAAGGAACATTTCAATTTGGTTATTAAATACTCAAGATTTGATGCTTTCGAACTGTGGTGATGGAGAAGACTCTTGAGAGTCCCTTGGACTGCAAGATCAAACCAGTCAATCCTAAAGAAAATCAACTCTGAATATTCATTAGAAGGACTGATGCTGGAGCTGAAGCTTCAATACTTTGGCCACCTGATGGGAAGAACTGACTGATTGGAAAAGACCCTGATTCTGGGAAAGACTGAAGCCAGGAGGAGAAGGGGATGACAGAGGATACGACTCGATGGACATGAGTTTGAGCAAGCTCCGGGAGATGGTGCAGGACAGAGAAGCCTGGCAAGCTGCAGTCCATGGGGTCACAAAGAGTTGGACATGACTGAGCAACTGAACAACAACAACAACAATTAAATGTCTCTGAACACTAGGTTGACTATTTTTGATCCAGGCGTTAGTAGCCATAATCCCCAATGACACTGTATTACTGAATTGTGCTCTCTAGGGCTACACTTTGGAACAGAGCGTCCAGTGGCGCTTTCCAGACCCCAATGAGCTCACAGAGGTCTTGGACACTGTTGACCGTATTTTCCTACGTGAAGTACTGTGCCTATCATTTCTGAAATATTTTGCAGTTTCCTCTGTGTCTTCCTCAGTGCTAGTCTTATTCAGCATACTTGCCCTAAGTAATCCCATCTATGTTTATAACTTGTTAGTCAATTTTTAGGTGATGGTTTTCTAATCTATATTCCATATAAATTAGAGTGTAGGCTGTTCTGAATTTCTAAATCAACTTTTTCTTTGATTATGAAATTTCCAGTGAAGAAGTTGAGAGTAATAAGTTATTCTGGACATCTGATTGATCATGACTTTTCCAAAATTCAAAACTTCTCTCCATGGTGGTACTACACTCTCAGATCCTCTTGTTTTCAAAGATGGATCGCTTAAAAATAGTTTTTAAAAATTTCTCAGTCATATCATCCTATCCTTGCTAGAGATAGCAAGTTCATAGTTTCAGGATGTGAAGTTTGGTTAATATTAGAAGAAAAGTCAAATAAAGAAGCATTTATTAACTAAACTAAATATCAAGAGATGAATAGCTTGTATAAACACAGAGAAAACATTAAAATATAACGTCATTACTTATGCCTTTAAAATGGAATCACTGTTTTTTGACTAGTTGGCTGAGAATTCCACTCCTTTACCTGCATGGAAAGTAAAGTTCAAATGATACCTGTATGTCTAGAAGTTGATTTGGGTTGAAAGCACAAGTCTCTACTGTTAGGTTTAAAACAACTCAACTGAACTTACCAACCTGAGAAGAAACCTGTCTAACTCGTTTCATATACATGTTGTATTCTCTTTTAAAGAGGTTTCAAAACATCAGAAAGAGAGAGACGCTGCCCCTGCCATCCAGGACCTTGGACAATACAATAGAGGATGCATTCAGAGCAGCAGTTCTCAACTTTGGCTGCACATTAGAATCACCTGGGGGAGCTTTTAAACATCTTTCTGCCCAGGCTGTGCCCCAAACCAATTAAATCAGACCCACTGTGGGTTACGATCCAGGCATTAAAGCTCCCCAAGTGGTTCTAGGTTGAGAAACACTGATTCATAATGAGTGACTGAGGAACAGTTCTGGCCAGATGCAGTCACGTTAAACGGCAATGGAGAGTCATTCAAAAAACAAGAGTGGAGACAGGAGTAGTGGGCAAGTAGTTTGAGATCAGAGTGGAAATAGATGGGGACACTTGCCCTTATGATCCTAGATATTCTTTTTTGTTTCTTTTATTTTTTTAATTAGGACATATCAATATTTGCAGGCAGCAAGTGAATGCTATGTAATATTTTTGTGCAGATAAAAGTTTTGAACTTGTGAAACACTGATTAAGTATGCTGAGTGGTCTATTGCATGTTCTCTCCATGACCAAATTTGACTGAGTCTGATGCCACTTCCTTCTGGTGGCAGTCCCTCAACCTCCATTCAGGATGAAAACTTCATCTCACTCCAAATTCCTATCTTTTCCCCCGTCATGGATGATCTGTGTCAAGATGACACTCTTGAAGCTCAGCTCAGCTTTAAGCGAGAAAACAATTCTGAGTGCCTGTTTGACAGAATTTGAACTCTAAAAGAAAAAAAAAAAAACTAGTTCGGGAGCCAGCCAAACCAACAAGGTACCTGCCAAACCACACCTTATCCTCCTCAATCAGCAAAAATATCATCCACCGCCTGACTCCTCTTAGCTCACCAATAGGAGCTTGTTCATTCCCTTATTAGGACACTGGCAGGGGCGAGGGAGACTGCTCGTGTCTAAGGCCCAGGAGCGGCTTCTACAACATGTGCAGTTCATCAAAAATGAGCAGAGGGTAACAGGCACCGAGGGAGGGGACTGGAAAAATTAAATCCTCTCTGAATGGNCAGATTCTGTAACTCATGGGGTAAATCGTTAAGATAATCAAAAATAGCTAATTCCACTGTACCATGGTAAGTCTTGTTATTTTATATCTATTTCCAGAGTTAGGCTTCTAAATTAATCTACTTTGTAGTTAACCTAAACTCACCCAGAGATGTATCTACATAGGCCTAATGAAGTGATTTTTATCTACAGACATCTTGGAGCTTCCCTGGTGGCCCAGACAGTAAAGAATCTTCCTACAATGCAGGATACCAGAGTTCAATCCCTGGGTTGGGAAGATCCCCTGGAGAAGGGAATGGCTACTTATTCCGGTATTCTTGCCTGGAAAATCTCATGGACTAAGAGCCTGGTGGGCTGCAGTCTATGGGGTTGCAAAGAGTCGGACACAATTGAGTGACTAACACTTTCCAGACATATTACCCACTTGCCCAACTGATCAAAACAAACAAAAAAGGAACATTTCAATTTGGTTATTAAATACTCAAGATTTGATGCTTTCGAACTGTGGTGATAGAGAAGACTCTTGAGAGTCCCTTGGACTGCAAGATCAAACCAGTCAATCCTAAAGAAAATCAACTCTGAATATTCATTAGAAGGACTGATGCTGGAGCTGAAGCTTCAATACTTTGGCCACCTGATGGGAAGAACTGACTGATTGGAAAAGACCCTGATTCTGGGAAAGACTGAAGCCAGGAGGAGAAGGGGATGACAGAGGATACGACTCGATGGACATGAGTTTGAGCAAGCTCCGGGAGATGGTGCAGGACAGAGAAGCCTGGCAAGCTGCAGTCCATGGGGTCACAAAGAGTTGGACATGACTGAGCAACTGAACAACAACAACAACAATTAAATGTCTCTGAACACTAGGTTGACTATTTTTGATCCAGGCGTTAGTAGCCATAATCCCCAATGACACTGTATTACTGAATTGTGCTCTCTAGGGCTACACTTTGGAACAGAGCGTCCAGTGGCGCTTTCCAGACCCCAATGAGCTCACAGAGGTCTTGGACACTGTTGACCGTATTTTCCTACGTGAAGTACTGTGCCTATCATTTCTGAAATATTTTGCAGTTTCCTCTGTGTCTTCCTCAGTGCTAGTCTTATTCAGCATACTTGCCCTAAGTAATCCCATCTATGTTTATAACTTGTTAGTCAATTTTTAGGTGATGGTTTTCTAATCTATATTCCATATAAATTAGAGTGTAGGCTGTTCTGAATTTCTAAATCAACTTTTTCTTTGATTATGAAATTTCCAGTGAAGAAGTTGAGAGTAATAAGTTATTCTGGACATCTGATTGATCATGACTTTTCCAAAATTCAAAACTTCTCTCCATGGTGGTACTACACTCTCAGATCCTCTTGTTTTCAAAGATGGATCGCTTAAAAATAGTTTTTAAAAATTTCTCAGTCATATCATCCTATCCTTGCTAGAGATAGCAAGTTCATAGTTTCAGGATGTGAAGTTTGGTTAATATTAGAAGAAAAGTCAAATAAAGAAGCATTTATTAACTAAACTAAATATCAAGAGATGAATAGCTTGTATAAACACAGAGAAAACATTAAAATATAACGTCATTACTTATGCCTTTAAAATGGAATCACTGTTTTTTGACTAGTTGGCTGAGAATTCCACTCCTTTACCTGCATGGAAAGTAAAGTTCAAATGATACCCGTATGTCTAGAAGTTGATTTGGGTTGAAAGCACAAGTCTCTACTGTTAGGTTTAAAACAACTCAACTGAACTTACCAACCTGAGAAGAAACCTGTCTAACTCGTTTCATATACATGTTGTATTCTCTTTTAAAGAGGTTTCAAAACATCAGAAAGAGAGAGACGCTGGCCCTGCCATCCAGGACCTTGGACAATACAATAGAGGATGCATTCAGAGCAGCAGTTCTCAACTTTGGCTGCACATTAGAATCACCTGGGGGAGCTTTTAAACATCTTTCTGCCCAGGCTGTGCCCCAAACCAATTAAATCAGACCCACTGTGGGTTACGATCCAGGCATTAAAGCTCCCCAAGTGGTTCTAGGTTGAGAAACACTGATTCATAATGAGTGACTGAGGAACAGTTCTGGCCAGATGCAGTCACGTTAAACGGCAATGGAGAGTCATTCAAAAAACAAGAGTGGAGACAGGAGTAGTGGGCAAGTAGTTTGAGATCAGAGTGGAAATAGATGGGGACACTTGCCCTTATGATCCTAGATATTCTTTTTTGTTTCTTTTATTTTTTTAATTAGGACATATCAATATTTGCAGGCAGCAAGTGAATGCTATGTAATATTTTTGTGCAGATAAAAGTTTTGAACTTGTGAAACACTGATTAAGTATGCTGAGTGGTCTATTGCATGTTCTCTCCATGACCAAATTTGACTGAGTCTGATGCCACTTCCTTCTGGTGGCAGTCCCTCAACCTCCATTCAGGATGAAAACTTCATCTCACTCCAAATTCCTATCTTTTCCCCCGTCATGGATGATCTGTGTCAAGATGACACTCTTGAAGCTCAGCTCAGCTTTAAGCGAGAAAACAATTCTGAGTGCCTGTTTGACAGAATTTGAACTCTAAAAGAAAAAAAAAAAAACTAGTTCGGGAGCCAGCCAAACCAACAAGGTACCTGCCAAACCACACCTTATCCTCCTCAATCAGCAAAAATATCATCCACCGCCTGACTCCTCTTAGCTCACCAATAGGAGCTTGTTCATTCCCTTATTAGGACACTGGCAGGGGCGAGGGAGACTGCTCGTGTCTAAGGCCCAGGAGCGGCTTCTACAACATGTGCAGTTCATCAAAAATGAGCAGAGGGTAACAGGCACCGAGGGAGGGGACTGGAAAAATTAAATCCTCTCTGAATGGGAGGAGAATCCATCTTGGTAGGCCACAATTATGGTTTTGGATTAAAAAAAAAAATTTTTTTTTTTTTAAGCCAAACCACAAAAACACAATCTTAATATTTTTTAAATGCAGTGTTTTTTTGGAAGGGTGTTTTTGAAACTTAGAAATACAGGCAAGGAAATTTTAAGTTGAAGGCTTCCAGGGAGTTGGATATGTATAATCGGTGAGTACCTGGTCTTAACCTAAAGAAGGGTTAGGCTTAGATGGCCTGTTCCAGTTCTAAAGCATATACCTGAACCTAGAGGTGTCATTTGGGTCTTTGGTTTTGAACCTGAAGCAAAATAAAAGCCCCGACTCCTTCTGTCTTTCTACTTCTCACCTGGCTACAAAGGTTCCCCTCTCCATGCTCTGACTCTTGTCCTAGCTAACCACTTTCTTCCTTTTTTCAGTGTTCCACCACTTAAACCAGATTTTTTTTTTTTTCTAGGACTTTAGTACAACCGGGAACAGCTTCCAAGTCAAAATGAGATGCCGCCCGGTTATGATCTGTGTCAGCAGGGCTGTCTTGTCAATCCCATCCTGTTTAGTGACTGAGCTGTTTTCAGAGCCAACTCAGAAACTCAGATCCATCCACACAATTCTAACTTTAACTAGAGTTTATAAAACACTTTCAGCATGTACATGCTGTCAATAGTGAGGCAGATACTGCTATCGTCCTTGTTTCGCAACTGAGGAAACAGGCTCAGAGAAGATGAGTGACTTAAGTTCAGAGTCAGCACATCATTGTAATTTTGAACTATTCTGACTGATGCTCTCTTCCATCTCAGTGATGTCATAGAATTGTGGTGTTTTGCTCAGATGGAGTTCTGAAGCCTACCACAGAGATTTTAAGTCCTCAAGCTCCCCTAGGGACTTTTTTTAAAAAGTGCTTACGCCCCCCCACCCAGGAGACTGGAGATGGCTGCAGGAGTCACCTTGCCCTCTGGGTGCTGTAACCAACTTATTCTGCTAAATTGTACACCGTGTTAAAGTTTTAAGTTCAGTATTTCTAAAAAGGCTAATGATCCAAACATTATCCATTTGAAATAATAACATTGGTGATAAATAAAAAGAGGAATGCATAAGACCAGCTAATCTTGACTTTGAATGAATGAAGCAAACAATTTTTAAAAAACAAATTGTTTAAAAAAAGTGAGGGGGCTTATTCAATGGTGATATATAACTCCCATTTGTACAGTACAGGAAGACCTCAGCGATACTGCAGTTTCAGTTCCAGACCACGGCAATAAAGCAAATATCACAATAAAGCTAGTCACACAAATTCTGTGGTTTCCCAGGGCACATAAAAGTTATGTTATGTTATATTACAGTATATTAAGTGTGCAATAGCACTATGTCTAAAAAACAATTTATATACCTTAATTAAAAATACCTTATTGCTAAAAATACCAAAAATTATGATAGTAATATCAAAGATGAGAAGAGTTGACTCATTGGAAAAGACCCTGATGCTGGGAAAGTTTGAAGGCAAAAGGAGAAGGGGGCGGCAGAGGATATAATGGTTAGATAGCATCACCAACTCAACGGATATGAATTTGAGCAAACTCTGGCAGACATTGGAGGACGGTGGAGCCTGGCATGCTGCAGTCTATGAGGTTGCAAAGAGTCGGACATGATTTAACAACTGAACAACAACAATAACAAAAGTCACTGATCACAGATCTCCATAACAAACAGAGTGATAATGAAAAAGTCCGAAATATTGCAAGAATCACCAAAGTGTGACACAGAGACACAAAGAGAGCAAATGCTGTTGATTAAATGGCATCAATAGACTTGCTCAATGCAGCGTTGACATAAACCTTCAATTTGTAAAAAACACAACATCTGTGAAGCTCAACAAAGTGAGATCTGCCTGTACTGACTAGGTGTCAGGCAATGCACAGGATGCATCTCATCTAAGCCTTACAACAGCACTGAATGCACACAACAGATCCCATCTACAGACGAGAGGAACAAACCTGGCACAGAGAAGTCAAGTCACTTGCCCCGGCTTATACCTGGAGGATCTTAGCTTGCACATCTGGCCGATCCCAAAATCTGGGCTCTTTGCACAACTATGACATAGCTTGTCTCTTTCATTTCAGGTCTCAGTTCTTTGACAGGGCAGGACTGAGAAGTTAAAATATGGAAAAGGTCAAAATTATTCAAAGAGTTTATTTTCTTTAAATACCATAAGAAAGCCATGTGATTATTAATGGCACAGCTCTCCCACCATGGGGGAAAGGTACACTCACGGCCTCCTTGTAGGGCCCTTAAAGCAATCTGTAGTCCCCTGGGTGGGTTGTTTAAGGTAAAGAGTCATGAAAGATCAAAGACCCTCACCAGACCACTCGTCTCACCCCACCCAGCCCTGCTCCACCAGGAGGAGAAGCTTGCTCATCAAGCAGGATCTGATGTCATATTACAATTGCTGCCAGATTCTCCCACTCAAAGACCAGAGGTTGGAGCTGTGAAAGTACAGGCCTGGAATAACATCCAGGCTGGAGAAAGGAGGGAGCCACCGGGAGTCAGCCAGGAGGCAGAAGCCAGGCATTACACACCCACACAGGGAAGAAGAGGGCTAGTGAATCAACCTCTTTGGCCTCATTTTCCTCATCTGTAAAATGGACATGAGTTTGAGCAAGCTCTGGGGGTTAGTGATGGACAGGGAAGCCTGGCATGCTGCAGTCTATGGGGTTGCCAAAGTTAGACATGACTGAGCGACTGAACGACCGAAAATGGAGATAATGGTACTCAACACGTCATGCTGTTGAAGAATTAAATAAACGGATATTTGTAATGTACTAGCACAGGGCTTGGCACATTCTAAGTACTGTATGAGTGCTAACTATTATTATTGTTATTTTTTATTACTATTATTTTTACCATCCTTCTCTTCCTCCTCTTCATCATCATGTAGAAAATAGGTTCTGTGCTTATGTCTTCCAGGGCATGCTATTGTTTCCAAGCATGAAGGGGAGAATTGGGCAGGAAGATTTTTCTACTCAAGGATCTTAAACTCCTTTTCACTGAGAATATTAACACCAGAGAAGGCTTAGAAATGCAGAACAAACATAGGGAAACATTCTTTTGTTGGTATTCCTTTATTCCTTCTCTGTTGACTACCTTGTCTCTGTATTTTTTGTTTGTTTGTTTGTTTTTTGAGGGGTAGAATGTGGAGAGGAAGAGTAGGAGCTAAAAATGTGCAATAAGTGGAATGCCTTTTATCTCTCATTTTCTCTGTCTCTCTCTTAGTCCCCATGTCACTTGTCGTTAAAATGTAAAGTTTATCATCAGACAGCTTTATCTTCCCATTCCAGAAAATGCATGCATGCCAGTAGAAGAGGATAATCCCCTTTTCTATTATTCTTTGGGGCTGGCTTAACACCAAACTTGGTGGAGAATTGATGGTTCAGAACTCTACGCATAGAGGTTGGTTCAGAGTGTCACTGGAATGGCTTTAAACAAATGGCCTGACACTGCCCCCATATCCTTCAGTTAGTTGGTATTCTAATTGTACTAGAAAGTTATCCCACTTACTGCTTATGAATTAAACTATGCAATGTCATGTTAAAGTTATTTTAAATCTCTCAGAATCTGTAATGGATTGAAGTATGTCCTCTCTAAAAATGATAGGTTGGGGGCTTCCTAGTGGCTCAGTGGTAAAGAATTCACCTGCCAATGCAGGAGACACAGGTTCTATCCCTGATCTGGGAGGGACAGAACATGTCTTGGAGAAGATCCCATAAGCTTGGAGCAACTAAGCCCGTGCACCACAACTACTGAGTCTGTAGAGCTGGAGATCTGCAATTACTGAGCCCACATGCCGCAACTACTGAAGTTTGAGCACCTAGAGCCCGTGCTCCTTGACAAGAGAAGCCACCACAAAGAGAAGTCTATGCACCTCAACTACAGGGTAGTTATGATGGTCATAAGGTGGGCCCTCATCCAATAGGACTGGAGTCCTTATAAAAAGGAAGAAAATTGGACACAGAAAGAGACATGCATGGAAGGTAGACTATGTGAAGAAACAGAGAAAATGTCAGAGGAAGGCAGAGGACTGGAGTAATATATCTACATGCCAAGGAGAGTCAAAGATGCCCAGGAGACCAAGAGAAGCTAGGAGAGAGGCCTGGGACAGATTCTCCCTCATGGCCCTCTGAAGGGAACAACCCTGCCTGTTGATTTGATGTATGTATGCAGTACGTTGGTTTAAAGTATGTAGTGCTTTGTTAAGGCAGCCCAAGGAAACTAAGACAGTACTCAGTTTAAGGATCGAGTGTTTCTGCTGAAGCTCCAATACTTTGGCTACCCGATGCAAAGAGCCTATTCCCTGGAAAAGACCCTGATGCTGTGAGACTAAATGCAAAAGGAGAAGGGGGCAACAGAGGATGAGATGGTTAGATGGCATCACTGACTCAATGGACATGAATTTAAGCAAACTCCAGGAGATAGTGGAGGACAGATGAGCCTGATGTGTACATGGGGTTGCAAAGAGTCGGACACTACTTAGCGACTGAAAAACAACATGGTTCTACTTTGCTAATTTTTCTCAACAATTACAAGCACCTTCTACTGTTTATTTTCGTGTGTGGTTCATTACATTGAATTAGTAGCCCATCTAATTTATGAAGTTGCCTTCCATTGTAACTTATAATTTTATTTCCTCATATGCTCAGTTCTCACCTTTGCTGTATTCTTTTTGCTCCTCTGGTGTCTGAGGATCTTGATTTGAGATTTACCTGTAGCTTTAGGTGGACTCATAAAACTAGCCTTCTTAAGCTCCTGGATGGAGGGAATGTTTTACAGCGTCTCCCTTCCAGCCTGCAAGTCTTCAGATCTGAGAGAGACAGACTTATAATGCTTCCCTGGGTCAAACTGAATGTTTAATTAAGGTCAGAAGTTTAAAAATGTATACAAGTGAGGGAGAATAAGTAGAAAGTAAATCTTTCCCATGATACTAACTCATACAGTACAGGCCTGGCATGTTTCAATTTATGACTTCAAGGCTGTTTCCCTTGGGGTGAGAAGAGGCTATGCTATACATACATACTTCTTGGGTGCCTTTCACTCACTGAGGTTAAAAGGAAAGCCCCATAATGCTTGAGCCTAAGGAGCTTTTGTCCTTTAGTGATCAGGAAGTACCTGTGTGCATACCTGCTAAGTTGCTTCAGTAGTGTCCAGCTCTATGTGACCCTATGGACTGCAGCCCAGCAGGCTCCTCTGTCCATGGGATTCTCCAGGCAAGAATAGGAGTAGGTTGCCATGTCCTCCTCAGAGGATCTTCCCAACCCAGGGACTGAACCCACTTCTCCTGCACTGCTGGTGGATTCTTTACCCACTGAGCCACCTGGGAATCCTTCCGGAAATATCTACTACTCAGCAAGCTCACATCAGAATACCATTTCCACCTAAGGTATCTCCAGGGTACAGAAGGTTTGCTCAATTTGTGGAGACCTCAGCAAACTTTAAAATGTAGAGGTAAGGCCCAGGTTTGTTGTATTTAATTCTAGGAACTCTGTGTACCCACATAATTATGTGGGGTCTAATTGTGTTGTTTCCAAAAATGCATTGAAGTCCTAGCCTCCAGTACCTCAGGACATGACTTTATTTGGAATTAAGATGTAATCAAGTTAAGATAAGGTCATTAGGGTGAACTCCAATCCACAATGACTGGATTTCTTATAAAAAGGAGAAATTCAGACACAGAGACAGACAGAGGGAAGATGATGCGAAGAGAAATAGGGAGAATGTCATGAGAAGTAATGGAAAAATTGGAGCTATCCTGCCACAAACCAAGGCCCAGCTGGGGCCACCAGCATCCAGAAAAGGCAAGGAAGACTCTTCCCCTATAGGATTCAGGGGGCGCATAGTCCTGCAGACACCTTGACATCAGGCTTCTAGCCTCTAAAAATGTGAGAGACAATGAGTTTCTGTGGTTCTACGCCACCTAGTTTGTGGTACTGTTATGTGAGCCCTAGGAAACTAATACGACTCATCAGAGTCATTCACAGTTCTGTGAATACAGTAAGTCCACTATATATGAACAAGTTCTGTTCCGAGAGGGCATTTGTAATTCCAACAAAGTTAGCCTAGGTACCCAACTATCACAATTGGCTATATAGCACTGTACTGTAATAGTATACTTTTCACATACATAATACATTAAAAAAAAACCCACAAAAAATAAAGAAACCACTTTTAAGAACATTACCTTGAAAAGTACAGTAGTAAGCTAATACACAGAGGCTGGGATTGAGTGAACAGGCAAGAAGAGTTACTGAGTGGAGGAGGGAGTGGAGGTGGGAGATGGTAGAGCTGAAGGACTGCCAAGGAGATGGAGGGCAAGCTGCAATTTCACGCATGCCTGATGTTGACGGAATGCACGATCGCATCTTTGAAAGTTCACTACTTGAAGATTCATGTGTAGGGGGCTTACTGTACCAGGAAGCTACCTCAGACTCATTCCCTTAGGCATCCAGTTAATGCCAGTAATTATTATTGTCTATCACCCCACACACATCTTTTTGAGCTAAGTGCCAGGCACCGTGCTAACCACTTTACATATCTTTTACTCATTTTATAGACAAATAAACTGGAAAAACTCAGTGAGGTTATGTAATCAGCTCAAGGGCACATAGTTAATAAAATGATGCAACTAGGATTTGAGTCCAGCTCCAACTTTATCTGCATTTTTTCAAAGTTAATATTCTTAATTTATACTCTCCTTCTCTATCAAGCTTACTTAGAGATTGGTGGCATCAAAGTTTTTGGCAAACAAATTCCTACTTCTTACTATGTCCTCCTTCACAATGTGTCTGGTTTAGGCTAGTTTTAGAAAGTAGCAATTTTATATTTTGCCCCCAAAGCCTATTTTTAGCAAGTTTCTTTTAACTTTAAGAGTTATCCAAAGTATTGCAGTATGGGTTATAGTTTTTAAGTAGGAAGTACATGGAACACCTAAAATCTGAGATGAGAAGCTCCTCTGACTTTTTAAAAATAGATGGATTTTTTGAACTCATGTCAATCACAAACGGAATTCACCTGGCTTACAGCATCTTACACCCCAGTAGCTTTGTTCGTGTAAGATTATCATGCCATTTCTCTTCTAGGATCTGTAGGAAAAGAAGACCTCCTATGGAAGAGGAAGGTGGAAATTTTAACACTGATTAATTATCTGCTGTGGTTTATACACCTTCACGTAACTAATTCCTTTAATTTTCACTAAACCTGCAAGACAGACACTATACCTTTTTTTCCCTCCACCTGCTCTGCCCCACATATGAAGAAACTTAGGCCCACTGAAATTAATAGACCTGCTCAATCACACACTCATCAAAGACCAAAGTTCAAACACAGATATAGGAGTCAGGATACCCGGCTCTAGTTTTCACCTGCCAATAATGTGCCCATTTAGTGCTTTGAAAGCTGGGTCAGGTCAGTAGAAACAGTACTGAGACCTTTTTCCCAGCCAGCAGGGCTGTTTCACTCTGGAAAGACTACCTGAGAAATAGCAGAAGTAAGCGATCAGCTCTTCTTTAAAGCCATCTCTTCTGCTTCAAAAGTTTAGTGTACACAGGCCACCTTGGACCTTAAATTTACTCATTAATAAAAGTTGTGTGAAAACCATTATTTTCAATTCAATTCTTAGACATATCACATTGATTCATTAAATAGCTATGGGAATTACACACAAAAGCTATAAATATCATGAAACCATATTAAAGGTGGGTTGAAAAAATTACTTAAATTTTTCGTATTTCATGTACCCTTCTCTGGAAACTATGCAAGAAAATTATGAAGTGTGGCCTTTGGTGGGGTATCGCTGATCTGTGCAAGAATGTTTTCACTCTTCAAAGAGCAAAAGTGGCTAATTATCTTGGGGTGAGTATAGTCCTTACTTTATTATATTGTTATTTTATCTCTTCCTGGCGGCTCAGTTGGTAAAGAATCTGTCTGCAGTGCGGGAGGCCTGGGTTCAATCCCTGGGTTGGGAAGATCCCCTGGAGAATTGCATGGCAACCCACTCCAGTATTCTTGCCTTGGAGAATCCCCATGGACAGAGGAACCTGGCAGGCTATACTCCATGGGGTCACAAGAGTCGGACACGACTGAGTGACTAAGCACATATTATCTCTGCTGCATATAAAGAGCAAGGTATAGTGACTTACCGAATTGAGTTCTATAAAAGGTAAGTGCTTATTCCTTGTAAGTATCAGAAAGAAGTCATGGAAAGAAAAGACAGGGCTAGCCTGGAAGAGCCTGTCTAGTGTGGGTTAGACCTTCAATAGGAATTCATTAGCATAGAAAATACCAGCCTAAAATACCACCTAAATAGCAATATCAAGATGTAAGAGGCATTCTAATCAATGTCTGCATGAGAGGTTTACAATAAAAGTTATAAAGGAAAAGTGAATGGTCAGTGAGAAAAGTACCACATTTTCTTAAAAATTGATTGTTTTATACTGTTCTTAATAAAGCTATCTCCTTTACTCATTACTTTTATTTAATGTCAGTTGTTTTTAAGAAAAAACAGTCTTAATAGCAGTGGAAATGAGCGTTTATCAATGCAGTGGGCCAGAGCAGATACTATCAGGCAAAGCATACTCCTTCACAAATTGGCTCAGAAGTTAAAAATCCACCGACCACCTAGTTGCTTCCTTGATTTTACAACCGGAAAAAGTATTTAAGGGCAGAGAAAAGAGGATGACCTGGCTGAGCTTCTTAAATACAAACCTAGTTACAACATCTCAAATAAATGTCACTCTGAGATTTTCATTTGTGAAGTTGCATAATATTATAGCCCATGCAAGGATCTTTCCACAACTCTATAAAGAACAAATGGTCTCCCCAAGTTGCTCCTCTGATATTAAATTTTAATTGGGAAAAATAAGGCTATTTAATAATAACTTGTATTTGTTTAGTACTTAGGTTTTTTTCCATATACTTTGACACACATCACTGTACTGGATGGTCTTACCACCCTGCAAGTTACACTGAGCAGACACAAACATTTCTATCTTATAGCTGCATTGTAGCAAGATGAAGTGGCTTCCTGGAGATCACAGGGCTTACTGCTGAAGGAGTTAGACCAGAATCAAGACCCTCTGATTCCCACCTGGAAAGCCTCTCTTTAAGTATCTAGGCTGATCTCTGAAACAGGCAGCTAGCAGGGTCAGGGTTATCAAGATTATGTAATATGTTCAGTGGCTTTCAAAATTAAGTTTGCAGCTTCTGAAATCTACTTAGTAGGTTATGGCTAGCATTTTTTAATGAAATATAGACTAAAGAAAATATCAGAGGGCAAGAAACTATATCACTGTATCAGAAATATCTGTATTTTCATGTTATTGCAGCATTGCTCACAATAGCCAAGGTATGGAAACAACCTACGTGTTCATCAATGGATGAATGGAGATCCATACACATGTGTATGTAAATATATATAATATGGAATATTGTAACATATACAATATGTATATAGTAATGTGGAATCCTATTCAGCCTTTAGAAAGAAGGACACCTGAAACTAATACAAGACTGTAAATCAACTATAGGCCCACAAAACTTATTTTTTAAAAAAAGAAGGAAATTCTTCCATTTGCAACAACATGAATGAATATGGAGAGCATTGTGCTGAGATAAGCCAGACAGAGAAACACGAATACTGCATGCTATCGTTTATATTTGGAATTTGAGTTAAAAAGTTAAACTAGAATAGTGATTGCCAAGGGCTGGAGGCTAGGGGAAATGGGGAGAGGCTGGTAAAAGGCTATAAACTTTTAGTGATAAAAGTCTTAACCATAATAAAGTCTTAACCATCCAAGGGCTAACATAGTGACTATACTTACAGTGTTGTCAACTGAAATATGCTAAAAGAGCGGAACTTAAGTGTTCTCACCAAAAAAGGGAAGAAAGGTAAATATGATAGGTGATTAATATGCTAATTAACTTAACTATGGGACTTCTTTCACAGTGTATAGATCTATAGATCATCATATAGTACATTTTAAATATATTATAAGCTTATTTGTCAATTAGACTTTAATAATTGACCTAGAGAAGGGCATGGCAATCCACTCCAGTATTCTTGCCTGGAGAATCCTGTGGATGTATAATAATAATCTTATTTGTCGGTCATACTTTAATAAAGGTGAACAAAATCAATAGTACAACTTGAAAAAAGAAAACATCAGAGGGCACTGAACATAGCAAGAGTGAGCATTATTTTGTGAAACATTTGTTTCGAATAGATATATGTGTGTAGATGTATGGCGCCTGTGTGCTTAGTTCAGTCATGTCTGACTCTGCGACCCCATGGTATGCAGCAGCCCAGGCTTCCCTGTCCTCCACCATCTCCTGGAGTTTGCTTCAACTCATGTCCATTGAGTCACTGACCTACTGAGTCACAAAATAAACTTAAGTTTATTATATTTAAGTTTATACTTAAGTATAATAGAAACTAGTACTTCTTTCAGAGGGTCAGAGGGAAAGAGAAAACAGGGAAACTCCAATGCAGCTGGCGCTGGCCAGGTGTCTGTGCTGTTCTGACGGCAGGCAGCCCCCTGATGGACCGGGGGATGTGTGTCTGCTGGGAGGTGGGTGTGGGATGAGAACAGAGGAGCATTCCTGCAGTGGGCGGGAGGTTAAAAGACTAGATCATCTTGAAGCCAGAGCCTGTGCTTTGTTCTTTTTTATGTTCTTAGTGCCTAGTCCCAGCAGCACTAACTGGCACAGGAAACCCTCAATGAATATTTGTTGAATGAATGCATGGAAATGAGTGAGGTTTATAGATTTTTAAAGGCTCCTCTTAAAAACTCAATTAGGCTTGGAAATGAATTCAGGCAGTCCTACATTTATGAAAAGCTTGTTTCCAAAACCTTAATTTGCAAATTGGTTTTTGGAACTTCAAACATTATTATACATGGCAGTTGGGATCTTGGGCCAGCCCACAACCACCTTTTAAAACCCAGGATATATCTGAAGCTAATACTGAGAACTGAAACTGCATTTCTACGGGGGGAAAACCATCCTCACTGGTCCATTTGGGAATGCCAGAGGCAAATTAGCCTCCAGATGGCAGAGGAACACCTCCCCAGCCCCCATTCCTCTGGCCTCAGCTAGCCTGACCTCTGCAAAGCCATTTTGGGGGAACTGGGGAGGGGGTGCGAGAAGCAGTAGGAAGTGAGCGCTCCTGTCAAGGATAGAAATAGGTTAAAGGTAAGGAGAGGGAGAGAGAAGTGAGCAATGCAAATTGCATCAACCAGGAGGGAAAGAAAGGCCTGTGGCCACCAGGCACCCAGTCAGTGTGCTTGTGGCCAGGTGGCTAGGAAGACACATGCAGAAAGTCGAGACCATTTCCATAAAGATTTGGTATAGTCACCATTCCAGCAGAAATTCAGTAATATCGTTTATAGAGTGCCCCATACTGGCAAAGCATAACTGCCCGTTTCTCTGCCATTCTTTCTTATTTTTTATCCACTAACAGAAAGTGGTAATTTTACCCTTAACCAGATAAGAGGTCCAGTGAAGTCAATCATTTAAAGCCAAACTTTGAACTCCAAAGTGAACAAAAATAGCCAGTTTGGTATACAAATCAACAGTCACAAAATGTACATGCCCTTTGCTTGGTAAGAGAGAAGGCGCCTGAGTGTTCCTCTGCCCAGACTGTTGACTTTTTCCTTGAACACAGTTGTAACAAATGGGGTTTCCTGATAGTCTTGGCTAGTGTGAATAGTGAGTGGAACCACTAGAACTGGATACACTTATTTCCCTGTCATGTTTTTACTTAGTTTCTTAGAAAACTGGCATGAACTAAAAAATTTCCTATGTTTCTTTGGTATCATGGTTTAAAATTTTATATACCCTTTTACGTTTGTTACAAAATGTGACAAAAGCATGGCTATTTACAGGAAAGCCCATATCTTGACTCAAGAAGATTTCACCCAGGCTTTGGGAAAATGAGAAAGTAAGTGGTGAAAATATTAGACCGCGAGTGATAGTGTCTCTCAATAATCGTACCAGGAACAAATTAAACAGCACCTTGAAAACTATAAAGAAGTGAAAACCATTCACAACTGCCCCTGAGAATAACATGACCCTGGGTAGGTCTTGGCATTTAGGAATCTTAACGTACCTCATAAAAGAAATACTTCCAATCTTGCTCCGTAGGTGATGAAACTGAGATAAATTATCTGATGCAAATACAAAGGAATTTAGAAATCATTTTGTTGGGCATCTGTTTTGGCATTTAACCTAAAACTTCTTTCAAAGCAGAAGGTCCAGAAGCTCTGGTGTGTTCAAATGAGTCCAAAGAAAAGTGTGAACTTAGATGAACTGAGTTTGATTTATCCAATAATGGGAAAGTTAAAGAATATTTTTTGACCATTGGCACTATGCTGGAAGCTGAAGGTCCAAAGAGTCAAAATAGTTACTACCCTCAAGTGAATTACCATTTATTGCAAGAGGACAGGCATGCTCACCACTCTCTTTAGTTTAAAGCTAATAATCAGCAAAGGTTAGTGGTGTGGAGACAAAAGAGGAGCGGAGGAAGCCTTGTGGAGAAAGGCAGCATTTGATGAAGGCCCGAAGGACAGGAATGGAGTCAGGAGCACAGGAGACAGAGCCGCTCATCCCTGCCGTACTCTCCAATCACATCCCGTCTCTCCATTGCCTCTACCTCCCACCGTACTCCCCGTCTTTTCCCTATCCCACCTCGCCCTACCCACTCCAAAACTTCCTTGGAATCCTTGGTCTCCATAGAATACTTCAGAAGCCCCAATCTTGTTCAATTCCTCCATTTCAGAGGGGAAACGGAGGCTTATAGAGTGTTCTCCACATAAGATATAGGGTGAGCCAAGGAATGGAGGTGGCTTTTATATGATGAGTTTGGGACCAGTGAGTAATCTGATTCGGCCAGAGCAGGGGGCGGTCAGAATGGGAAGGGATACAAAAGGCAGATCATGGAGAACTGTGAATGCCATGTGGAGGACAGTGAGCTCTATCTTCAAGGGTGAGGATTGGGAAGGCCGGAGGGGACATGGTCAGAAAGCAGGCAGAGACTGAAGCTGGAACCAGATAGGAGGCAATTAGAATTGACCAGGTGTGTGTGTGGGGGTGGGGGGCAGTAACTGCTGAAATTCAGGAAATGACAGATGAGTAGATAGGAGTGAGAGAGATATGGAGAAAGTAAACTGATAGAAGCATGGACATGATAAAGCGGGAAGTCAGGACCAGGAATTCACACTCACACACACACACACACACTCCCTAGATTGGGCTCTTTGCCTTGCATTCCAGGCTCTGTTGTTGATCAGCTGTGAATACTGGGCCAGCCCTTTACCCCATGTGCCTTAGTTTCCTCATTGGAAATTGAGCCATTGAACACAATCGGGGGGTTTCTCAAATTCCATGGACACCCAGGATTCCAAGGAAGTTTTGGTGGATTGGGTAGAGTGGGGTAGGGTAGAGAAGGATGGGGAGTGGGGAGAATGAGCAATGGGGCCTGCAGCAGTGAAGAGAAGCTCTAGATACAAAACCACCCATTTGATCAGAACATCTCCTTTATGTAACAGAATTCCTCGTAACAGTAAATTTGCTAAAAAAAAAAAAAACCAACCCCCGCAACCAATCTGATAGCTATACAGATAACCTCTGACACCCCTTTTCGCTCTCACACTTGAGTGATCACACGCAAAGAAACTGGTTATCCAAGAGATCTGCCAATGCAGTGGACGTGGGTCTCGTTTTTCGGACCCTGTTGAGTTCCTGTTTATTTGATGAACTGTTACACAAACCCTGGAGCGACTGGAACAACAATTGTCATGCTGAATCGATGCCAAAACTTTCAAAAATGGGACAGATTTACTGAAAGGCCATCTGGTGTTCTTACTCTTGTGCGGTACCTTTTCCCAAGACCCAGAGAGTTTTCCAAACCTCATAAACGCCAGCGTGAAAAGGGCCCTTGCCTGCAAGTACAAAGACACTGACTTTCCCGCTATTGACTGCTGTCTGGCTTTGGGTGAGAGGAGTTGCCCCTTGGGGTTCCAGTTTCTCAGTCTATAGGAAAGAGTTTCAGCAAACAGCCCTAGGGGCCTCTCTAGCTTGAACATTCTAAGATTCCAGGATCCTAAACTTTGGAGCCTGTTATCTGAACAATTCTCTGATCGATAGCATGTGCTCTGGGTCTTGTTCTGTCACAGTCAGATGGTCAGTGTATTAAGGGCTTTGGACTGTTGACTCTACGGATTGGGCAATGTGTGCTTTAGCCAGAGTCTCTGAGCCCTGCAGATGGATCATTCCGAGCAGAGGGCTCAGGTCTAAATTAACAGCAGATCTTTAGAAACCCGATGCTTTGTGGATCGGTATTTGGAATAAGAAAACTCAGTGCCTAGGTATCAGCTCCCCACAAATGGTCTACGAACCACCCCAAAAAATGGAACTGAGGAAAACCAATCAGAACCACCACCAAGTTGAGACCAAAAAAGTTCCATACGGGTCTGAAACTTACACACTCCCTGCCTTCTTTTGCCTCCTGACTTCTCCTCTCTCCTCCCACTCCCACAATTAAAACGCATTTTAAAAACAGCAGTTCCTTTATAAGAAAGAAGAAGAAACCCCCGAAGAGGTGAAGCAAGCACTCACTGGGAGAGCACGGCCAGGCTGCGTCTTCCCTGAGATCCGGATCCCGCGAGCATGTCTGCAGCTGGACGGGCGGCGGGCGGGCGCAGAGGTGCTGAGACCCTCCGGCGGTCAGGGCGTGGACCCGGCCCGCGGAAGTGCCATGTTATCTGGGCTGAAATGCAGTGTGCGGGATGCTCCCGGGTTCTCCCTTTGTGTTAACACTTTGGTCTGTCCCTGTGACGAAAGTCTGGGCTTGTCCTTTGCCAAATCTACTCCTCCCCACCCTTTCCCTCCGCACAGGATCATCAGAGAGCTGATTGTTATTTTTTACTGTAATCTCTCTAATAGAAGCTCATCATGTTTGGACATAGGTTGTAAAGGACCCAGATTGCTTCCTGATTTCCACAATGTTTATGACTGGACAGCGGAGCCCAGGATCCCCAGTAGCTTTCATGATGAAGACTTTATATGACCAAATACAAAGAATCCGTCCAAGGTAGAGAACTAGTTAAAGAAAAAGACCCTGATTGATCCATGTGCCCAGGCTTTTGGAAAACAGTTGACCCTAGGATCATTCACACACACACAATCCAATGCTAAAGAAATCAACGGAAATCAGCCCACCAAAAAGTTCATCCGGGTGCATTTCTCAGGCCCTCCTTCTGAGCTCTGTTCTCAATTAGAATTGGTGTAGGTGGCTTCCAAAGCAAACAATTCCCACTGAGAAATCAAATCTGAGAAACCTCTATTATTCCTTTTACTCAGGGGAAGATGCATGATATAAAAATGCATACAAAGGCAAAGGGAAGAGAGCCAGTGAGTCAGAGATATGCTGGGTTATACAGGGCATTTGGTGAAGTGAAGGCAACAGCCCGAGGAAGGAACATGTTGCAACAGCGGGCCTCGTCTGCCCCCGTGGCACTTGGTGTGATGATCTCATCAGCTGGGCCAGGCAAGGGAGCCTGGTCAGCAACAGCTTGGAAAGCAGCCAGGTTCCAGCCCCTGTGGAGGGGGTGGTGTTGATTCTATCTGGAGATGACACTCCGTGTAGGCCTGCGTTGTGAATGTGTTTCTTCATCTCTAACAAGCAGTGAACAGATTGCTGCTGGGGTACCAAGAGACTGATGGGACTGGCTTTCTGTTAAATCAGTTGAACGACTCAGATCTCCACAGTGTGGGTTTAAGATGATTCTTTGGGTATCTAGCAGGAGAAACAATCCCCTTCACACATTGATTCACATCCTTCACATGATTAAAAAAAAAAACAAAAACTTTGAGATCTATGGCTTCATGTTGCAAGCATGGATGCAAAAGCACTGAGCATTTCAAAAGTTCACCCCAAGTCACGGAGAGGAACCAAAGCAGGTACTCTTGTGCTCAGCTTAAAGAAGTTTAATTTAGTTAGATTAAATCCTCTCTTCACTTTCACGAACTAGAAAATGTTGGTTGTTTTTCTGCTTAAGTCCTGTGCTTTTCTCAAAGTCATAGTTTATAGAGTAATAGAGTTTAATGAATTTCAAAGTTAATTATCGCCATATACTATGATGAATGGGCTTCCCTGGTGGCTGAGATAGTAAAGAATCTGCCTGCAATGCAGGAGACCTGGATTAGATCCCTGGGTAGGGAAGATCCTCTGGAGAAGGGAATGGTAACCCATTCCAGTATTCCTGCCTGGAGAATTCCATGGACACAGGAGACTGGTGGGCTGCAGTCCATGGAGTCGCAAAGACTCCGACACTACTGAGCAACTAACACACACACACACATAATGAATATACACCTTTAAACATCCCTTTGATTATGTATATTATCATTCAGTGTACATAGACTACTTAAAGTACACAAGATGCTCATAAAATTAGAGATCATACAAGAGGCTTTAATAAAATATTGACTTGGTTTGAGTTTATTGCTCCAAAGCTGTGATAGATACATGTATTGAGGCATTTTGCCATTCCTCTTTCTACCACATTTTCCCATTTAATTTTTTTCCTCTAAAATTCAGTGATTTGCTGTGGCAGGCAGAATAATGTTTCTCCCAAAGACATCCAATGTCCTAATGCCCAGAACTTGTGAATATGTTACCTTACACGGCAAAAGGGATTTTCTAGATGTGATTAAGTTAAAGGCATTGAGGTGGAGAGATTATCCTGGATTATCCAGATGTGCTCACTCTTAGTCACAAAAGGTCTAAAATGAGATAAGCCTCTCCCGCTGAGGTCATGAGGAGATGTGGTTATAGTGGCCAGAGAGATGACCTTGCTGGCACTGAAGATAGAAGCATGGGGCCAGGAATCCAGGAATGTGGCAGCTTCTAGAAACTGGAAAGGCAAGGAAACGGATTTGCCCCTAGAGCCTCCAGAAAGGAATGCAGCCCTATCTATCTATCCCTTGAGGTTAGCCTGGAGAGAACTGTGTTGGACTCTGTACCTCAAGAACAATAGATAGTAAGTTTGTACTGGTACTGCTTTAAGCCACCAGGATTGTGGTTCTTTGTTACAGTAGTGATAGAAAACCAATACATTTGCTTATGGGACTCAGTTGACCTTGGGAATACATTTCACCTCCTGATTTCCTGTTTCCCACTCCCACTCCAATTCTGAGGTGGCAAGTATAATTTTGGCATCATCAGAATAAACTCATAAAATCGACTAGCCTGGAAAAAATTCAGTGGTTCTTCCAGGCCAGACTTTTTTTCTACACACACACACACACACACACACACACACACACACACACATAGAGGAGAGAAAGAATTTAGTAATTTTCCACTAACATGCTGACATTCATGCACTGAAAATATGCTGATGGCCAGCTATATAAAACATATCCACTGCGTTATTTCCCTAGTTGTACAGATAGAAAGAGAGAAATCATGTACTCTTGTAGCTGGCCCCTTGTAATTAATGGAATGTGTTTGGGAAGTAGCTGTCGGTTTTCAGTTTGTAAAACTAATGGATGTCATAACTCCTGCTACCTAATAGGGTACTAACATGACAACAGCAAAGAGAGGAATGAATCTGGGGCTCGGTCAGACTCCAGTATGGAAGAGGGAGAGCACAGAGGACAATGAGAGGGAGACTGGGTGCATTTGAAAGGCAGGAAGATGAGAGAATCACAAGATGAGAGCGGGGCTGGAGTAGGCAGCTGCCTCCAGGTAGCCCTCTGAGGTCCAGCCGCCAGGGACTGGAGAGGCGAGGTGAGAGGAATCAGGAAGAACATACCAGAAGGTCATTTGTGAACAGCGTCTGTTTCTGCAGAGACCAGCAAGCACATGTGCTTTCACTGTGCAGCACAGACACAGGTACTCAGAGTCCAACTGCCAGAACTGGTGTCTCTGAGAACCAAAGTAATGATCCTTTGTTGGTACTATGAACAGCTGGGCCAGTCATCCTTCAGCAAGAGAGAAGGTGTCATACATGTCACATTTCTGGCTTCTTACTAGTGGAAATGAAAATCTGGGTCACTCTTGAATTACTAATCAGTTCAGTTCAGTCACCCAGTTGTGGCCGACTCTTTGTCATCCCACGAACTTCAGCATGCCAGGATTCCCTGTCCTTCATCAACTCCTGGAGCTTGCTCAAACTCATGTCCTTTGAGTCAGTGATGCCATCCAACCATCATATCTTCCATTGTCCCCTTCCCCTCGGGCCTTCAATCTTTTCCAGCATCAAGGAAATGACTGATAGCACCCTCCATTTCTAGACAGTTTGTTTTAGTTTTCGTCAAAGAGATTCTGGGCTGGGAAGGTTTGAAGGAGGTCAGTGCTATAGAAAGAAATAAGCTCCCACCACAGGGTGGTCCTTTATTAATAAAATATGATTAAAAAATAACTTTACTTCATGGAGGTAGGAGCTCCATGATCTGTTCCAGATTTTATGGTCTGCAATGGTTGTTTAAGAACAGCTTTTACCTTGTTGCAATTCCCTAGGGAAAAGAGAGGTATGTGGGAAGTAACCCGTGTACTACCCTAATGCACTCAAGACAGACAGACAGACACACCTTCTACAGAAACACAACTTAAAGTCAAAGGAAATCTAAACACATGAGAGGCAATCATTCAAGTAATTTAAAGAGGATGTTTTTAAAAGTTCTTGAAGAAAGTTTTTCTTGTAAAGTTCACAGACACTATACTCTTAGAATGAGGCAAAAGATCTTGCCTAGACAACCGCTCACCAGGAACAGGAGTGAAGGGGTTAATGACATCTTTCCTCCTTTCCTGTGGCCTCTCAGAGTCTTTCTTCCACAGCTGAAGCATCACCCTCCTCCCCATTCCCCTCTCTGAATGGTACTGAACATGTTTCACTTAAATGATATTGCTTTGTATTTTTCTGGGATTACTGCCTTTTTTAACAGATCTTCCTGAGAAAGCTTCTTGTGAAATGCTTCTCCCTTTTCCATCTCCTTTTGCAGAAATTACAGATTACTCTTCCTTCTTTCTTCTGCTCTGTACCACCCAGTATTTTCCTTGTCTCTCCTTCCATATCATGTCTTAGCTAAAGTCTGTAGTTCCCACTGTGGAATGTGTGTTGGGCTGGGCGGGGGAGGGGTGGAGGGCTGTATGGACTGTTCTAGAAAGTCATCATTTACCCCTCCTCATAGTCTTCCAGTGCAGTACCCTGTCCATCACAAGAATGTTTACGGCTTTTGCTGAGACAATTCTCTGAACTATTCGTTGGTCTCACTCCAGGCCCGTAACACAGCTTGGGCTGCTACATTCCCTTGTAGACCTCATAATGGTGGCCATATAGTTTCCATTCCAGCACCTTCCCCCTACCTAACACTATTTGGATATTTATTACAAGCAAGTCATAGAGTTAAGAGCCATGAGGCCTCCAAAGATAAGAAGGGCAGTCCCAAAGGGAGATAAGATATGCATTCTAAAATATTAATGCAAGATGGAGAGTGAACAGTATTCTGAAAGTGGCAGAGCTAAAGTACTCTACTTCTACGGTGACAGCCCATGGTCAAGGTCCCAGTGTTTAATCACTCTTAAATGCTCAATTTATTTGGCGATTGAACTAGACTTCCTATGCCTGAAATAGAAATCCACTTATCTCTGTTAGGGTCACAGGTATTAAGTCATCCCTCAGTCTCGTCTTTTCTAGGCTAGATGCCAATGCCTATTTTCCATCCTTTTAATATCAGCCTGAAATTTAACAACTCTTCAAACGGGAAACCAAAATTGGACATAATAAAGGCTTGACCAAGGCTGAATGTGGCTGGCTGAAGTCCCAGCACTGCCTGCCACATTCCTGTTAACACATCCTAACATTGTTTTCACGTTGATAATAGCATCTCTTATAGAGATCATTCATTAATTTTTGTGCTAAATCCAGGGTGGCTTTTTTTCCCCTCCAGATTTGTTGTTTAATCAATCTATCTCCAACATTTATATGTTAAGCTGTTTTTGTTGTTATTAATTACCCTCATACGAAGACCGTCATACTATTTCCAGAGGCTCATTTTTTCAGTTCTTTCAGGTTACTCTCCATAGTATTTTTCTTGCTCTCCGGCTTGAAACACAAAATATGATTTCAAGAAAGGAGGACACGATCTTTCAGAGAGCATATATATACCTACATTTCAATGTCTGGGAATTCTAATGATCTATTTGAAGCCACATGAGTTCAAGGCCCTGGACGGCACTCCGAGTGTATTTGCATATTTCTAGCTCCCATTGTTAGGCTGTGAGCTCCTTGAGGAGGAGGCCTGTGTCTTACCCATCTTTGTGCCCCATCCTCTCACCCCAGGTAGCACAATGTCTGGCACAGGGCAGCCCTTCTGTAACATGGGCAGCACAAGTAAATCGGCACACAGCTTCATAAAGAGCAAATAATGGCCTTGACCAAGTTAATTTGTTTTTTTCTGTCATTGAGTTGAAATGAGAGGATAATTGATGTGTCTGGTGGCCCAGCCTCAAGGCCAGTTATGCCCACCACTGGAATTGAGATGCATCTGGGCACATGTGACTGTGTGGTGAAGGGGGTCTAGGGAGCTGATCCACATGGAGGTTTGGTGCGTTGTCTGCCATCCCATGCCTTGGAATTGGCTCTGAGCTGAGACCCATACATTTGTGCCCTGAGGACCAAGGTGGGCTTCAGGGAAGCGGAAGGTGTTTCCTGAGTCTAAAGGGAAAACCACTCCGCAAAACCACAAGATGTTTGGTGAGTCTGGGCTGAGTTTTGGTGGCCTGGTGACAAAGAGGGGCAGAGGAAAGGCCCCTCACCCCCAAGACGCACACTTCTATAACCACAGCCGTTTTAGAATTCTGGAAGAGTGAAGGAAACTCAGGACCACTTTGGAAACTTGAAAGTTTGTAGTAAGGGCATGAGACAGCATCTTTGACGTGGAAATGGAGGGTCTCAAGTAAGCCCCAGGGCAGTGGCAGAGGGTGGGGCAGGGAATCAGCGGCAGGAGCCACAGAAGGTTGCACATGGTGGCTGAATGCACCATTTGTTAGGTTTTATGAATCAGACTTCTAGAAACAGAAGGACTCTTTTTTTTAAAAAAGGTGTTGGTGGAGTCAGTCTTGCATCAGCAGGGATCATTAAGAATTATACCACTAGTAATGTCATTTGTTGACATCCATAGGCAGATCTGACTGAGGATAAATGGGTGCTGGTTATAAGGTTTCTGTACGTTTTTAAAATTACATTTTATTCTAAATCTTAGACAAACTAAAAGGAGTAAGAAACTATAATAAACCATTCAGCTAAAGAAAGAAGACTTTCAGAGTCACTTAGTGCTCCATAGTTTCTCCCAGGATGACCTTCTCCCTTTCTCCCTTTCAGGAGGTAGTGTTTCTCCTCAGTCTGTCTAATCTGCTTTCTTGAGATCTAATCCTGTGAACTATTCTTCCCCTCTTCTCCTCCCGCTGGCTCACCATCAATGCCACCCTAGTGTGTATTTGGTTCTCGAATAAAACAGGATGGGCACATGGGAGTGAGACATCATTTCACTCTGCCTTGATGCTTCTGTATTTTCATGGTGAAATGTAGGTCCTCTGCTCAAGACCCCACCGTTCAGTCAAAAGGAGGGCATTCTCTTCTTCTCAAGGCCAGACGTTGAATCCCAGCATTACCTTGCTAATTCGTCCCCTTAGGAAATCGTGACCTCCAGCTATACCCATCGGCAATCTAGCACACAAACATCCTCAGTGCAGTGTACCCTAACATGGATCATAAAGGAGACTTTGCTCAGTGAAAAGATTAGTGGCATTTGCCACCATTTTCCCGATATCTCCTGAAGTGTTCTGCCTTTACCCAATGAGGCTATTCTTTCTCCTTTTCCCTATAACGGCCTTTTAAATTTCCTTTGCTTCTCTGAATTCTAGTGATTCTTTAAGAATCAGTGTCTGGCTCCACCTCTATAAAGTCTTCCTAGTTTTGACTTTATTTCTTTGTAATCTATCATCTTAGGAGGAGCGATGAGAAAGTTCGAGCCCACTCTTACTTGCAGGTGAGAAATAGTTGTGTTATGTGTGACTCAGCCCTTCCAGCTAACTTGCTGTGAGGTTCCATTTTTGTTTAAATTCTTTTGCAACAATTATTTAGGTCTAGTCTCTCAGCTCTTTTTAAAATATGAGGGCTTTAGCTAGCTGCACTACTTTCTTTTCCTGGAAAGAAAAATTATTATCTTAAAAAGATTGTGCCTCCAACTCCCCTCCACCCTCCAGCTTGAAACACATTTTTAAAACAGTAAGACAGTGCTTGGAAATAGTAGGGTTCTAACATCAGTTTCTTGAATGAATGGTTGCTAGTGCACATTTATAAACTCCTGGTTCTGGTCTCAGAAAATAATAATATATACCTTATATAATTCTAGGGAAGAAGTGTGTACGTGAAAGATATGGTCTCTGTCTGTAGGAAACTGGATTTGGCCCTTGGTGATAACTTTAGAATATAGATTTCTTGTATATAGATACAATTAAACTGTGAAGGAAATTAAGAAACTATCGTGGGGACTCAGAATAAAATTCTGGTGCAGTGAAAAAGTCACATCTTCAAAGGAAGCATGGTAGTTCATAAGCCAAGGAATTCACAGTGTGTATCGCTCTTGTTCAAACTATCTAAATATTTCCACACCATAAATTTATTTTCTAATGTCCACTTTATGCATCTGGATATAAAATTTACACATGGCTTTCAGAGCTGGAATCAAATCCAGATTTTTTTCCAGAGATACAATGTAAGTTCTGAAAAAACTTGATTTCTTTATTAGGTGGTCAGACCTGGATTAAAATATCTATTTGTTCCTATTGCTAGAGAAATAATCCATTGTGTGTTTTGGATACTTTGGAGGTCGTGTTTACTATTTATATTACATGAATGACACTTTTTAAGGTACTGTCCTATTTTGTGATTAACAGATCACATGAATTAGTATTATAGAAATATCTATTTCTATAGATAGAAATAGATGAATGGATACGGAGAGTCTTATTGATTCACTGTTCACGTGTATATGCCTCTTCTCACCTGTTTTCTGGCAGGGATGTTTCCTAACACCTCTTTGACATCTGATACAGTCTAAAATAGTGTCAGACATATGGCAGATGCTAAAATAATTCTCATTTGCTCTCTGGGTTAAAGGGGGACAGCAATGGACTAGAGATGCTGCATGAAAAAGGCCAGTTGGCTGGTCCTACCAGATACTCCCACGGAGTGGTCTTTTTCAGAGCATTTCTCATGGTACAAGTTCTAGACACTCTGCCGCCCCAGCCACTGAATCTTGGGAGTTCTCAGGATGGACAGGTCTCAAAGAGACTGACTGGCTCACAGACTCACAAGAAACTGATGTGTACATCAGAATGCCCAGTTAAGGCCAGTTAATTAAGATAGAATAGATGACCTCCCTCTTCAGTGCCTGGGGAGCTCCTATTTCCCAGCCAGGATGACCCCAGTTCCTACACCAGAGTGTCAAGAAGTCTCATTCACCAGAGACTGCTTTATGACATGGAGTCAGAGCCCAGGGAAGGGAGAGCACCATAAAGAAGATTTCACCCAACCTAAGGGGAGATGTGAGGAAACATCTCCTTCAGTGGAGAAAATATCTATCACATCACAAGACGGAACAAACCCTGAGAGTCAAGGTCTATCTCATCTGGATATTCCTAGATACCCAGTGCCAACCCTGCACCTGGCACCCAAGCAGACCTCTTCTACTGACGCATTCTTTTTCCAGACTTACTGATACCATCAGGAATGTGGACTGAATGTTTGCATCTCCTAAAATTCATGTGTTGAAATCCTAACCCTGGATGTGATGGTACTAGGGGATGGGCCTTTGGGGGATAATTAGGACATGAAGATGTCCTCATGAGTGGGATTAGTGTCTTTATTAGAATAGACTTGAGAAGGCTTGCTTCTTTGTCTCTCTTCTCTGACAACCAACTGCAAATCACGAGGAGGGCTCTCATCAGACACCAGATCTGCCAGTAGCTTGATCTTAGACTTCCCAGCTTGCAGCACTACACGAAATAAATTCTTACTATTTAAGCCACCCAGTCTCTGGCATTCTGCTACAGCAGTCCAGACTGACTAATAGAGTAGATTGCAGCTAGATTCCATTTGCTTACATCTGGAAGACCTAATGTAATTTGACATGTGTTGAATGTATTAGAAATGTTCTTTTGTATAATTTTTGAGTGTCTTTATGATATGCCTTGAGACAAGAGGTTAGAAGTAGACTAAGGAGGAAGCTCTTCAGCTTTAGGACACTATGTTACTTTGAAGTTATTGAGCAATGAAATAAAACTATTATTAAGAACAAGGCAAGAAAAACAAATAGAGCTCCTTTTTGTTCATTAGTTTATAGAACAGAACAGGGAAGGGGTTTTAGTGAAAACATTTAATTAAAAAAATCATATTCATTTTTCTTATTTAGAAGTCAAAAGCCATCTGGAAAGCTTTTTAATTTTAAGACCTCATGAAGACAACAAAGAAAATAAAATGGATGATACTTATATAAAAAGTAGTATTCAGTCAAGTCAAATCTGAAAGCCAGTGACCTGAAATATGCATTCAGTTTTCTAAACTACGTTTCAAAGTAGAGAAAGCTGATGTAATCTGAGATTCCCATAGGTATTTTAGAATTCAGTGTCTTTCTAGGATAACTTCAAATTATCTTTCCTTTTGACTCTTTTTCAGTGAATCTAACAATTAAAAATTAAAAGATACAATTCTGAGACTATTCTATAGTGCATCCAAGCCTATCTGTTCTGGGTGTTCCAGTTCATTAACTTCATTTTAATTATAAATTTTAGGGTAACAAATCAACCAAAGATTATACTTTTATAATTAAGAAATATAGTGCCTACTGTGTTGTATCATAGCCAGTGTTTACTGAATTAATCTGAATCTTAGAGTTTTGATTGATAACTATTTATAAATAGTTTACTTATAAATAAACATTTATTTATAAATGCTTTTCCTCTTTCTTCCAAACAATACTTTAGGAGGTATATAAACTATTAATAAAAACAAAAAGTTTTCCATTTCACTGAAAATAAAGTTAACTGTCCATATCTTGGTTTAAAAGTCTTGGGTTTTCTAACATCTTTCTCTGTTCCTTTTTCTCTCCTTGCCTCCTCACAACATCCTAATGTTAGAAAACAGTGCACTATTTAGAGTCTAAACTTTAGACCCTTCTGCTGTTTCAGAAAGAGTGTTAGTAAATACTCGTCTGAGGTTGACCCTAACCCTCATCTACTTCTGTACTTCCTCCTGGGATTAGCTGAAGAAGTTTACTCCTCCAGACCACAAACTTGGTCTTTCATTAGAGAAATTTTTGATTATATAGTTTGTTCACTGTTGGACTCTTTGGAGCTTGGTATGAACCCTGAAATGCAATGATTATCTGGTCTCACAATGCACATGTTAATTGCAAATAACACTTAAGAGCTTGAGTATTAGAGCAAATAGGCCAGCTAAAGGGAATCTGCTGCTGCTGCAGAATCTGGCAAGCAGTGAGGTAGGTCAGGATCAGGAGAGTTAGGGCTTGGCCACCAGATACATGTTCTGGCTGTGTGCTAAGTCCCTTCAGTTGTGTCTGACTCTTTGTGACTCCTTGGACTGTAGCCCGTGAGGCTCCTTTGTCCATGGGATTCTCCAGGCAAGAATATTGGAATGGGTTGCCATTTTCCCCTTCCAGGGGATCTTCTGACCTAGGGATCGAACCCAGGTCTCCTACATTGGAGGTAGATTCTTTACTGCTGAGTCACCAGCGAAGCTCAAAGGGAGTCTACTCTTACCACATTAATATCATTTGCCTTCATGAGGCAAGTAAATAAGCATAATGGTCAGAAATCACATGGAACAGAAGTCCACTCACTATCCTTAACAATCAGAGAAATACAGGAGGTGAGTTTCTTCATATCTCTAGAGACAAATACAGGAAGTCAAAATGCCAGTGGTTCGTCAGGAGAGTGATGGAATCTCAAGCACTGTATGGATGGTGCTGGTACTCAGGGAATAATACCCCAGAGGCCACCAACATTTCTGCGTCCCCCCGAAAGTTTATTTTTTTTAAAGACCATTAAGAAAAAAAGTCTTTATTGAATTTATTAAATATTACTTCTGTTTTATGCTTTGGTTTTTTGTTTGGCCTCAAGGCATGTGGGATCATATCTCTCTGACTAGGGATTGAACCCGCACCCCTTGCTTTGGAAGGTGAAGTCTTAACTCCTGGGCCACCAGGGAAGTCCCTAAATAGCTTATTGAAGTAAGCAAAGTTCTGCCTTGGTACAGAGATACAAATTGAAGGAGCTGGTTTTTCATTCATTTCTTCAGCATTGAGTATGAGTCATTGGGGAAATAAAAGTAAGATGTAGTTTTGGATTTAGAGTTGCTTTCAGTTTGGTGGGGAAAACAGACATGTGAACAAATAAGAAATAAAATGGGTGATAATAATTACTGTACCAGAAAAGTGCTACGGGAAACCCAAGGTGGGAAATCAGTCACTTTGACTGGGGACTCTTCCAGAGGATGACTGCTGAGATGGGGCTTCAAGGTAAGAGTTCACCACTTACAAGAGTTTCAGGAGGGAAAGACAGTGGTGTTGAGCAGCACAAAATCCCTCTAAGCCTGAGGGCTTTTGCTCACTTAGATGCAAAATTAGACAGGTAAGTGACCAACAGCAGGATTTAATTCTGAATGGGATAAAGTCATCATTTTAAAATCTTTTGAAATTTCTCTTCAATTCACCACTAGGAAAGGGAAGATAAAATGGTATCTTTTAATCTGCATTTGCGGTCTTAAGGTCTCTGCAGGGGTTACAGGCTCTGGGGAGAGTGGGAGGTAACATTTTTACAGCATTTTCTTTGAGTCAGATTTTTGAAAGACTTGAATGCCCGAGGGCCAGTTAGACAGCATAACACAGCAGAATGTGAAGTGTGAACATTCTTCTGGAACACATTATATGACCAGAAGGTCTGAAACACAGTATAGGAGCAGAAGGAAACTTGCCACAACACATAGAGTTAAGTGGAAGTGAATCTGACTTAAACGAATCATACACGTATCTCTACCTGATAAGCATTTGCCACGTGCAGCCCCTTACACTTTTGATGGTATCTGTCCATATGTCTTTTCATTTTCTCTGCTACCTTGAGAAGTGTTAATTATATTTTATTGTTGAGGAAGCCCAGATCTGCTCAACCTTTATACAGTGTCCTTTTTCTTTAATCACTGATTTTAAAGGTACTTTCTTTCATGGAGTTAGAGGCAGTTGGAGGCGTCAGGCGCAGCACGATGCAGAGAGAAGAGCACCGGAACTAAAGTAAATGACAGAGTTTCCAGGCTTAACGCTGCCACTGACTGGATGCTCTTGGATGTGCTGCTTTGCAAGTCTGAGTTCAGTGACTTGAATTTCTAAACTCTTTCCTGAGAATGCAGGGAAGAGAGTCTTAATTTCTGATCACACAACCCAACACGATACCAGGATGTTTCCTAGCAGAATTTCCTAATTCTCACTTCGGTCAGCATTCTTAGGGAAAACTAACTCCTTTCTGAAGGGTATGTCATGCTACCAGTTCATGCTACCATTGCTCTGATAAATGTTTCAATGAGATAGGACTTATATTCATGTGTCTCTGGGATAAGGCACTTAGAAACGAAAGGATTAGGAATTTCCATCCTGCCCCAGCCTTGAGTTTTATAAAAGCTTCATTCTGTTCAGTTCATAAACCATGGAGCTTCCGTAGCAATGATACTCCCTGGGCAGCCAGGATATACTCTGAGGGTGATGGCTCAGAAAACATACATATATTAGGAATGTTTTGCTTTCATGGTTTGTTAGGTGGGAAGAGTGAAAGCCTCTTAAAATGGGAGTATCAGCAAGGAAGGGCATCAGATATCAACTCCTTGAATATCACAACTTTTGTCCAAGTCCCCTTAAACAGTAATTTCTCATCCTCTTCATCAAGGAAAGAGAAATGGTGAGGGAATATTAGATCTCCAAAATGGGCCCCTACTAAAAAAAATTAGATTTACTCAACAGTTTTGATTAGAGAAACAGAAGGACTAGTCAAGGAAAGAGTGGGCAGAGGCATACGGCTACTACGGCTGCCAATAGTGCCTTGGGAAAGACGCAGTGTAATTATAACTGCCGGGGCTCCTTGTCTTGGAATCTGCATGATAACCCATCATCTCATCATGTTTGTCTGTTTGTTCACTTCCTGCTCAGTAATTTTCCATATTAGTCTCTTGATTTCTCCAGAAAGTTCTGCCAACAGTGCAAAGCTTCCTGTGGGAATGAAAAATAGATTGACTACTATTATACTGAACGGGCACAGTAGAGTTACTAGCTCCAAAGATAAGTACTGTTTCAATGGTCTAGTTGCTGGGCCCAGCTCTGGAAGTTATCTAGTTTTCATTTGGAGAGCCCCTCATTATGCAGAATTCCCACGGGCAGTAAGACCCAGACTACTTAAGAAACTAAAAAGCACATATTGAGCAATCTTCTGGAATCTACCAGTTGGATCCCTAAATGGTATAAGATGGAAGCCAATGAAGATGTGACATGGAATAGACCATGTCACTCATGGAAAATGTGAACATCAGAAGAATTTCCTATTCTAAACAATGTGCAGTTTAAAATACACTCTCTAGAGACTCTCCTCAATGTACAGGCTTATGGCTGCTATTTATAGAGGCTGATGTGTATTTTACCAAGATTTTTATTCCAACAAAGGAACTGTATGTGATGTAGGGGGTTATTAAAATGGAAAATACACCCTCACATTTTAATTTATTTAGTTGGTAATAATCTCAGATGTAATGTCAAATCTCACTAATCTAGAGTAACTGAAAAGATTCCTGCATTACAAGCAGATTCTTTACCATCTGACCCACCAGGGAAGCATAAATCAAAGGAAGGCCCGTACAAATTATATAATATTTTGAAAGAAATTCTGTTTTGAAAATATGTTCAAGAATGTCTGGTGACTTCAACCAGACTAACAAAACATTAGAAACTTGTTTAAAATTTGCATACATAAAAATGAATTGTAATTAGCAAATTAAACCTTTAAATGAGGGTGAATTCTTCTAAAATTCTTTAAAAAGTTGTGTTCTCAAGTGCTTAATAACTAAGCCATGGAATGCAGCTTGCATATTTAACATATTAATCAAATCCTTTATTTACAAATAGTTCAAATTTATACTTTTCCACAGTCTCATAAAGATTTTTAAATGGAAGGATCTGAATATTAATGAAGATTTATCAGACTGAAAACTGATTTTCCGACTCCTGATGAACATTACCTATTATATAGCAAACTCATGAAAAGAACTGGTTTTGCTCATAAGGTATGCACATTATTCTTCTTTAACTTCATTCACAGATGGATGAGAATCCATTTATACAGCCACTGTTCATTCCAACATGCTCATGTTTCACATCCAGTGGTATGTTCTTGTAACAATGTTAAGAACTTTTGGGCTAATAACGGTCAAGAATTTCCCTAGAAGACTTCAAAGCAATTGAGATAGATTCTCCTTGAATAAGAATTTGGAATAGTCTGTAATCATTCCTGTCCACCATTCCCACTCAGTCAAATGATGGCTGCAATGCAGATCTCTTATACTTGGGTGGTCAGTCAGAAAACCAGTGAGCAGAATAGATGTATTCGGCATATATATTTGATAGCCTTCATTACACTTTATTTGATTTTGATGAGCATTCTTTGCTTGTAGAGAATTCTTTGTAATACCTCTCCAAAGTTCCCAGCTATAGACACAGAAGGACTTCTTTGGTCCTCTGTGTTTAGAAAGGCAAATTTGTTGCCCTCTCAGAGAATAGTGGGCTTCTCATGAAGACCTTCACTTGAGTTTGGAAAGAATCTTTGGAAAACTTTGGATCACAGGGTCCTAGAAAAACTATGACCCAAGTTCATATTATCTTATTCAGAATTTTATTTTTCAAGGTTCTAGTTAACTTTGTGGGTAGGGGTGGGTGGCAGCAAGGGAGTGGGTTGGAGAGGGAATTTCAGTGGTACTAGAAATGTTCTAGGTCTTAAGATGAATGACAAGTTTATAGTGTATGCATTACAATGATTTATAACCTCTATATTGTTTTTGTCTAGTTGCCCAGTTGTGTCTGACTCTTTTGCAACCCCATGGATTGGGATTTCCCAGGCAAGAATACTGGAGTGGGTTGCCGTTTCCTTTCTCCAGGGGATCTTCCAAACCCAGGGATCAAACTTTGTCTCCTGAACTCTTCTGAGCCACCGGGGAAGCTATAATCTCTGTATACATTGCATAATATTATGTTGTATGTATTGGCTTTTCATAACTAAAATGAATAAAATCACTAATTTAGAATAAAGTGATTAAAAGTTATTTTATAAAAATTAGGCACATAACTTCTTTATTTTATTAGTACAGTTTTATGTTGAGAGTATTTAAGTTACTTCTTTAGCTGTATTGAAACCACAATTATGTAATATGAAAAGAAGACCGTATTCAACTAGGAAAAAAAAAAACCTATTTAGAATATGTGATTAACTAATACATAAATTATCAAGATAAAAAATCTTGATATGTTAGATACCAGACTACCCTATATTTTTATATTGGTTTCAAACTAGTATGGAAGAAAAAAAGACTTTAAAATAAAGAGGTAGATTTTATTTTCAGCATGGAGACTTCATATCCATAACTTTCCCATCACTTCCAAAGTGACTGCTAGAACAGATTTGAAATAGAGTAGATTGGAAACTGGAGAAGGCAATGGCACCCCACTCTAGTACTCTTGCCTTGAAAATCCCATGGACGGAGGAGCCTGGTAGGCTGCAGTCCATGGGGTCGCTACAAGTCAGACACAACTGAGCGACTTCACTTTCACTTTTCGCTTTCATGCATTGGAGGAGGAAATGGCAACCCACTCCAGTGTTCTTGCCTGGAGAATCCCAGGGACGGCAGAGCCTGGTGGGCTGCTGTCTATGGGGTCGCATAGAGCTGGACATGACTGAATTGACTTAGCAGCAGCAGCAGATTAGAAACCAGATTGTCTGAAGACATGGGGTCTGTGCACATGCTCAGTGATTCAGAAACCCCGGAATGTAGCTGGAGCGGGGTCGAGTTTCTTGGGAGATGACTTTGGAGAAGGCTTTCCCAATAGCTCCTTCCTTACTCTGTCTTCTGCTGTTGCTGCTAAGTTGCTTTAGTAGTGTCTGACTCTGTGTGACCCCATAGATGGCAGCTCATGAGGCTCCCCCATCCCTGGGATTCTCCAGGCAAGAACACTGGAGTGGGTTGCCATTTCCTTCTCCAATGCATGAAAGTGAAAAGTGAAAGTGAAGTCACTCAGTCGTGTCCAACTCTCCGCGACCCCATGGACTGCACTGCACCAGGCTCCTCTGTCCATGGGACTTTCAAGGCAAGAGTACTGGAGTGGGGTGCCATTGCCTTCTCCGACTCTGTCTTCTAGTCAGCTGAAAACTAGCACCGACAGGTAACATTTACCACACACTAATCATGGGGCTTCCCTGGTGGCTCAGATGGTAAAGAATCTGCCTGCAATGCAGGAGACCCAGGTTTGATCTCTGGGTCTGGAAGATTCGCAAGAGAAAGGCATGGCAACCCACTCCAATATGTTTGCCTGGAGAATTCTATGGACAGAGGAGCCCGGTGGGCTATAGTGCGTGGGGTTGCAAAGAGTAGGACATGACTGAGCAACTAACACTGTCACTTCTGCNTGGAAGATTCGCAAGAGAAAGGCATGGCAACCCACTCCAATATGTTTGCCTGGAGAATTCTATGGACAGAGGAGCCCGGTGGGCTATAGTGCGTGGGGTTGCAAAGAGTAGGACATGACTGAGCAACTAACACTGTCACTTCTGCTTTTCAATCATATCTAGGTATCATGTATTCAAACCACATATAGCATATATATTCTACTATCATCTATCTATCCATTTGCCTATCATCAGTCATCTGTCTACCTAGTACTTCATAATCTATATGAAACCCCACGAGAAGGAACTGTTATGAGGCCATTTTTCTGATGAGAAAATGGGCTCAGAGAGACTAAGTAGAATCATCTTTCCTAACCTAGCCAGGACTCGCACCCAAGTCTGCATGATTCTGCTTTCTAGGAGACATCCTCATGTCTGTGTCCCACTCAAATCTGCCCATTCTCCCAGAAGATTGTCGTGATAAAGGTGAAACACAAGATCCTCTTTGATCATATCAGTTCTTACCTCTCTCATTTTTAGAGAGAAAAATCCTTTAATGAGTTTGAATTGCTCAAACGAAACTGGTAAGGAAGGAGAAATCCTACATGATAACTTAGTTTCATAATTGAGCTTGGTATAAAGAAATCTTGCTAAGATGACATATGTCAAATATAATACTTCCAAAATTGATGGCAACAGGGTTCTTTTTGGAAAATCACCAGTTTTGTTTTCCTTCTTGACTAAGATGGCAAAGTTTGATTCCTGATTGCCAACAATTAACTTTTCATTGTGCCTATCTGCTTATCTTTCTTTGCTTTTCATTTTACTCACTGTGAAGTAATCTTAGGGTTTCCTCTTATTTTGTAATATTATCCAAAAGAAAAAACATCTTACACTGTAGTATACATTATTTTCCCCAAAGTATGCTCTATTTTCCTAATCAATAGCCACGGCATCTTTATAAACAATTCCATTTATTCAGGAGCCTGCACTGTGCCAGGAGGCTCTGCCCCAGCTTAGCTGGGTGATCTTGAAGAGGTCTGCATCCCTTGAGATAAGTTTCTTCTTCTGTAAAATGAACTTTTAAGATTCATTAGATCAGGGATTCTTGGCCCCATGCTCAAGGGCCCCCATGAGGTCTGTGGATGGAGGACCATGACACCATTGAAAGCAAGTGCCAAGTTTTGTGGGTGCATATATAAATTTTTCTTGGGGGAGTGTCTATAGCTTTCATCAGAGACTCAAAGTAGTGTGTGGTCCAAAAATGAAAAAGTAACATTCCACTGAAGCAGATGATCTATAAAGTTAGTGACAGCCATAAGATTTCATGAGTGATGATGTGACTAAGTCCCATCCTAATGGTGAACACAATCTTACTGAGAAAAATCCAGAGAAAAGTCAAGAGGATTTATGCTAACAAACTCCTTTGGCTAGGAGGGAGAAAATTGGATCTTTTCTGTTTCTATTTTTCTGTGAAATGGGAATAATAACATGGGAGATTTTTTCTTTTTTGAGGGCAAAGAAAACAATCACTTTTGGGAAGATCTCCTGGAGAAGGAAATGGCAACCCACTCCAGTATTCTTGCCTGGAAAATCCCATGTACGGAGGTGCCTGATAGGCTACACAGTCAATGGGATCGCAAAGAGTCGGACATGACTGAGCAACTTCATTTCACTTTCACTTTTGTCTACACATGTAAGTAAAATACCTGAATAAGCATAAAAGGCAGTTCATTCAAGCCCAATAACCTCATTTTCTCTGTTGCCACATAACTTCTTTGAATGATTCCCCTCATCATCTAAGGGAGTTATTTTGGCATTGTAGAGATGATGGATCTTCAGCCAAGACAGCCAGTTGAAACATGAAAAATTCTATTGATCAGTTTATTACAGTGAAAATGTTTTGAGACTTGGGGCAGGCAGACCCAGACTGTGGTCACAGCTATATGAATTTGGACATATAACTTAATCTTTCAGACATGCAGTTTCCTCAGCTATAAAATAGGGATAATAATATCCAGGTCTGCTGTAAACTGAATGGGTCCCCCCACTAGATTCGTATGTGGAAACCTAATCCCCAATGTGATGGTATTTAGAGCTGAGGACTTTGAGCGGTGATCAGGTCATGAAGGTGGAACCCTCATGAATGGGGTAAATGCCCTTTTTCAACAAGACCTCAGAGAGTTCCCTCACTCCTTCTGCCAGGAGGGGACACATTAAGAAGGTGTCTGTGAGCCAGGAAGCGGACCCGCACCACAGTGATTCTGCTGCTGCCTTCATCTTGGACATTTTAGCCTCTGGCACTGTGAGAAATAAAGTTCTATTGTTTATAAGCCACTCAATCTATGGTATTCTCTTATAACAGAATGAACAAACTAAGATAATGTCATACAGTTGTTTTGATAATTAAATGATATAAGGTGTATAGGGGCTTTCCCGGTGGCACTGGACATAAAGAATTGGCCTGCCAATGCAGGAGATGCAAGAGACATGGTTTCGATCCCTGGGTGTGGAAGATCCTTGGGTAGGAAATGGCAATCTACTCTGGTATTCTTGCCTGGAAAATTCCATGGGCAGAGGAACCTGGTGGGCTACAGTCCATGGGGCTGCAAAGAGTCATACATGACTGAGTGACTGAGCATTCACACACACACACACACACACACACACACACACAAAGTGTATAAAGTGCATCATCTAGCCTGGCACGTTGCTGATGCTAAAGAAATGATGGTTTCTTTTCCTTTTTAACACTGGATGAAAAATCTGGTTATACTTTTTTCAACTTGAGAAGTATTTTTGCTGAATTGAACTCTTCAGGTAATATTCTGAGTTAAGTTTTATATGCCATATTTAAGATAAAGACATAATGATTAAATTTATTAATTTCATAGATATATGTGATTTTGAAATACTCATATAGCAATTTTATTTGTGCAGTAGACTTATTTATGGTCAGAAGTTTTCATTCTTTCCCAACTTTAGTAGAAAGTATTCAGCAAGTATCTTAGCAACTGTCTTAGCAAGTATACAGATCAGTATAGGAAAGAAGGATGAAACAAATCATAATGACTGACCTGATAGACAAGTGAAAATTCAAACCCAGTAAAATATTATTTTGTACCAAAAGGCTACCAAAACATTAGTATGACTTTAATAATAATGCATATATTCGATGCCAGTCATTGTTGTAATCTGCCTACATGGGTTAACTAGCTTATTGTTTACAATGATCCTGTAAGGTAGAATAATTATTCCCATTTTTATACGTAAAGAAATTCAAGCATGAGATGTTTATTTGTCATGAGGTTACCTAACCAGTAGTTGTCAAAGTCAGGTTTGGAACTCAAGTCTGTCAGACTTCATCATTCACATACTTAACCACTACATTGTCCTGTCTCTCCTCAGGTGAGTGAAGATTGATACATTATAAGTCACAAATAGAAATTGTTTAGAAAATTTCAGTACCATTTTATTTATTTCTCTTTTTTTCAGTGCTGTTTTAAACTATAAGTATACTGACTTATGTATGTGCCACATTTTTTTCCAGCTAAGAATGAAGTTATGGGTCAACAAGTGAAGTCCTTAAGAATCTGGATTTTTCATTCCTCCTGAACAAGTGTCACCTCAGGCAGATTCTGAATTCTTGATCTACTGATCATCATAAAGTAGGATACTTTTAGGACTAGAGGAATTGTTAGGTTAGTGGAAATTGGTCCAACTATGCCATCTTCATCGTTTATAATTTGATCATTTATACATCAATAGAGGCAATAGATAATGTCTATTTATGATGTGTGAGAAAGAGAGTGAGAATATGAATATGTGTATATATTTTGATTTTTCATGTGACTAGACACAAATAATAAAAGATCCTTTAAGTGAAAATTACCTCCTTCTCTCAGTGCCCCTACATTCAAGTTAGGCTGACCCTACATAACATCAAATATTTACAGAAATATTTTAAAATCTCTTTCAAATGAATTACTTGAAAAAAATCTTTTAACTTAAAAGTAAAAATGCAGATACAAATCTTAACAATTTTTTGCTCCCCTGGAGTGATGAATTTGCTGAGAGAACTGAAGGGAAGTTTTGAGCAAATTTAACTCCTCTAATAATTTAGACAGTTTCAAAGGAATATTTTATTTAACTTCCTAATTGAAAATGATTTTTGATTACAGAGTAACAAAAAACTGCTTCGATTTGAAATTTCAATGTCACAGCGCTAAGCACTGTAAATAAAAGTGTTTTTGTATAATCACTGATTGGTCACACCATTAAATCATGTAAAAAGGTTTCAGTGATAGAGTTCTGGGAGGCCACTACTTAGCCGCAATGAACTTAAAAATAAATTTTTTTTTTAGTGAAATAAAAATATTTACTTTCAAATGTCTAATCATCAGTATATTTCAGAGGCCTATAAAAATGTATGAATGATGACAACAGCATGAGTGTTTTTGCTTCCTCTATTTACATATATGACCTCTGAATCTGATAACAACTGTACAATAGCAGCCTTTCTTCTGATCAGAAAGAGAAACTCACATTCGGGTATGGAAAGCAGGAGCTGGGAACGTAATGAGTGCACGTCTTGGAAAGCGAGAGAGCTGCTTTTGAAAGCAAGCTAAATGCCGGGAAAAGTATGTCTCACTCAAGCTCTCTTCATGGATAAATCATCACTGTAGGTTTCTCAGCAGATTCATCAAAGCTCAAAACACTTTTGTCCAAATGTAATAGAAGATCTCAGTTTAAATTGGTGTGAATTCTTCTTACTGAAGAGTTCACAAATCAGTCAACCCTAAAGAGTTCACAAACCAGTCAATCCTAAAGGAAATCAGTCCTGTATATTCATTGGAAGGACTGATGATGAAGCTAAAGCTCCAATAGTTCCCTTCAGTTCTCTCAGCAACTTTGTCCACCTGATGCAAAGAGCTGACTCATCTGAAAAGACCCTGATGCTGGGAAAGATTGAAGGCACAAGGAGAAGGGGAAGACAGAGGATAAAATTGGATGGCATCACTGACTCTATGGACATGAGTTTGAGCAAATCCAGGAGCTGGTGATGGACAGGGAAGCCTGGCATGCTGCAGTTCATGGGATTGCAAAGAGTCAGGCACGACTGAGTGACTGAACTGAACTGAACTTCTTACTGAGACAGACCTTATTACCAATCACGTCCTCAAAACTCCACTCAACAGCAAATTCCTGCTCCTCATCTTCCTAAGGTTCTTGTGTCCTTTGAGAAGTGTAGAAAGAAAACCTTCATATTTTTTATTTTGTTTTGTTTTATAGTAAATATAAAATATTTCTTCAATTTTTTGTGTGTTGTGTAGAATCAGATTAGATGAGTAATTTGATATTGATGTTTATTGAATAACAGTCAATAAATAAAAGTAATCCAATGAGTAATAAATAATTATTATTTAAATAATTTAAATAATAGATGATCAGTACTGTGTTAATACTTACATGTATTATCTCTTTATATCCCCACAAAAACCCTATGAAGTGGATAGTTTTATTTCCCCCATTTTACAGATAATGAAAAAGAATGTTAGGAAGAATGAATAATATGTAAGATCATGTAGCTAATTAGCGGCAGACCTTGGATTTGACAGCACAGCTGTGTAATGCTCAAGTCCATGCCCTTGACTGCTAAGCTCTACTGCCTCTCACTGTTAGGTCTCTCTGTGTTGCTTCGTTTACACAGAATGTGTGTTTTATTCACACATGCGTTTTATTGGTGCTGTGTCTGGTCCAGTTTTGTCAGATACACATAAAATGCTTGGCATTTGGAGAAGGGAGAGAGAGAGTTGAATTTGACCTCTTTGAAAATGTATCACTTTACCCTACATTTTCCCCTTTGAAAATGTATTCCCTGATGATACAAAAGGACGTTTACACATAATCCAGGATAGATAACTAGGAAGAGATGAAAATAGAAACAAGCGGATCGAGTGTTGACAAAGATGCACATGGACCAGGGGAAAACACATCAAGATGCACTAAGAAATACAGAGGCAAAACTTCTTTTGTTTTGTTTTTTTGAGACAGAACTTTTCTTTGGTGGTCCAGTGGTTAAGACTCTACGCTTCCACTGCAAAGTGCACGGCTTCGATCCCTGGCTGGGGTCTAAGATCCCACATGGCATGCAGCATGCCAAAAAATTTTGAAGAAAGAAAAGGAATACAGAGACAAAGGTAGAAAGGGATTGAAGTAAAAGAACAGAAAGGGAAGCAGAATGAATGAATATACCTATTCATTTTGTATCCCAATGACATAGGTAAAAAATAATAGACAGCAAAACAAATTGTTTGTTCAAATAGGCAATAGATTCAGAAGTACAGTTTAATTTAAGATGTATACAAATCACATTTTTTCTTAGAAACAAAACATTTAGGATTTTCACAGATTACCTGCTGAATTCATTCTGCCTATTGAAAATTTTTTCTTCCCCTTTTGATCAAGTTGGCTCTAAAGTTACTAATTCATCTATGATACACACTTCATAGCTGGTGGGATACTGCATGGATTGATGAGAACTCATCCCTTCGGTTCAATATAGTATCTTGTACTTTAGAGATATTCCATACTTTTTTGTACCGAATAGATAAACAATAGATAGTCTTTGGATTTTTACCAGATCTAAAGACTGAATGAAGTACTTCCTTTACCAACTCTAAAGTCTTCATCTTAAGGACTCAGACTGAAAGTCAAGTGAAGGACAAGAGTTAATTGCTTAGTCATGTCTGACTCCTTGTGACCCCATGGACTGGGGCTTGCCAAGCTCTTCTGTCCATATGATTCTCTAGGCAAAATACGGAGTATGTTGGACAAGTGAATAGTAAAAAGATGCATAGGTTAAGGGAACAACAAAGAAGGGAAGTATATTTTTGATGTAACTAGGTTCCCAGTCTAGGTGATGGCAGGCAAAATGATTTGAAATGAACTGGACTGCAAACCCTTGGAATGAGGTCTGAGCACAAGAGTCTCAAGGCAGTAGAGGTGCAGGAAGAATTGTCAGTCCCAAACCCTGAAAAGCCAGCATGGCCCAAATGCACAGTTATCTTTTTAAGTAATCTCTTTTAAAACTATTTCTGAGGAATAAAATGTGTAAAGAATCTGGTTCCTTTTAATTTGTGGTTTTAACATCTGGTGAGAGTATAAGTTTTAAATTATTTATCATTGCAAAGTAGAACAGCACCTGCTAGTCAAACTCCATAACAACTAATTAAAATAACAGGGTATTTTTATTTGGAAAGGGTTTATGGGTAAGAAGAGGAAAAGTCAACAGCTTCTTCTCTTTGTTACCATTTTCCCCACACTCTCTGCAGGGGTACAGCATACAAAGACAGCATAAGCCATCTTTAAAAACTATCAGTGAATATCAGAGTACATATTACATTTAAGGACATATGAGTATAGTTGCTTGATCACCACCTGCTTTTACACAGGTTGAAAAGCATTAAGCACACTTTCTCCAATTCTGTCATTCTGTTGGTCTATCCTCAGTGCCCCCAGATAAAGCTTGAAGCAGAGTAGAAGCCCAATAAAATTTGTTGAATGAGTGAGTGAGTGAATGAATGAGCTTGCAGCCCTGAGCTTTAGGGCCATTCCAGATCAAGGCTGAGTTCTTTCTTTTAGTTCCATAAACCCAAAGGAGAATTTGATCTTCTTTGTCCTGACCCCAGGTACAATGCCAAAGCCCATAGAATCTTATTTTTCAAAATGGAAATCTGCCTTATTGTTGTATTTGCTTTTAAGCCAAGAAACACATGATCATTGTAAAAATTAGACAATACCAAAGGCAAAAAGAAAATAAAAATTATCACCAATCCCCTACTCCAGTCACAGATGAAGAAGCCAAGATTTAAAGCTAAAAGAAGAGGGACTTGCCCAGGGTCTTATGCCCTTTCAGATGCTTTTAGATGGCGCTTAATTCCTGATTCTGGACATCTGTTTCCTGTACACACCCTGAAATTTCCCATCAAAGTTGGCTGGACCACAAAAGTCTGACCTTTACCATTTCCATAAATGATCAGGTTTTACAAAATCCTATAGGGTGAACATGGGATTGCTTAACAAATTACTGAATAACATAACTAAAGTGTTCCCCTTGAAACATTAAACTTAATAAGTACAAATATAAGGAAGTACTTAAGTATTTCTCCAAAAAAAAAAAAAGAAAGAAAGAAAAGGAGTCACATGAACTATAATATCCCTGAAGAAATGTAAGTTAAACAAGGGTAGTACAAATTTGTGTGAATTTGTTTTAGGTTATTAAGTGTACCTAGCTAAGCTTTACTGGGCGCATTTCTTTTACGATTGACTTTAAAGGAAGACATATCCTTCCACACAAAACAAAAAACTAGGAATGAACTGTGTAGAGGTATGGAAAATTCTTAGGCAAAATTCTAAAAGAATCTAGCTCATTCACTGTAATTATAGTATGGGTGTAACCACAACAAATTCATCCTATTATTCCTCACCTGTTGAGTCCCCGTTTCCCGATTCACACAATCAAGGAAGAAGTTGAAGATACTGACCTAGCCTGATGCCCAGCTTCCTATACCCACTCTTGAATCCCTCTAACCTCAATTCTGTTGGATCTGACCCCTTGTCCTGGCCTGGTCTGCATTCTGATTCTGCTGTACTTTGGTTTCCTAGCACATCATAAGGAATATGAAGACAGAAACTATGTCTATTTATATTTCCCCATTTTCCACTGTTCCTAGCATAGTGCTGATGCTGAATAAACATTCGCAGGGTACAACATCTTGTAGACTTTCGGGAGAAACTGAGGTCACATAACACATCATTGGAAAGGATAAGAGGTACACTCCAATGGGTCTGGACACCCCTTACAGGACTTCCATGTACACTCATCATGGTTGTCCCATGCTATCCCTGGTTCTCCTCCTCTCCCTGATTTTTTCTCTTCTGTGATGGCTTCCATTTCATCTTTTATTTTTTTTTAACATAATTTTTTCTTTTTTGATGTGGACCATTTTTAAAGTCTTTAATGAATTTGTTACAATATTGCTTCAGTTTTCTGCTTTGGTTTTTGGCCATGAGGCATGTGGGGTCTTAACTCCCTGACCAGGGATTGAACCTGCACCCTGAGGTGGAAGGCAAAGTCCCAACCAGTGGACCACTAGGGGAGTCCATCCATTATGTATTTATGACCTCTCTCTGTCTCCACTTGCTTTCATATCACCATTGCTGCCATCCATTTTCCGTTTTTGTGCTACCATTGCTACATTGAGTCTGCCCAAACAGACTTCTCTAATAATAATTTTTCTCCCATTTGGAACAAAGATTGGAGTGTCTATCTTTCAATGCCTGAAGGAAATCTCTTTTTGGATGTGGTTTCTACTTGAAATTAAGCACTCTCCCTATGCCTACCCAAGCAAGCAACACTTCCCAGTTTTCCCTTCCAGTTCCCTAGACTGACAGTATGTGGGATTGTCTTGAGTTTCTCCCTCTCCTGAAAGATTTGCTAATTCTCCCCTCTAAAGATGCTCACATTTGATCTTCATTTTCATATTTGCTGCCTGACTCAGTCCTCATCATTGTGTATTCAACACTAAATCTTCCAACACCCCCACACTCTAGCCCACTGTAGATAACATCCCACAGTATGTTTTCATTCTTGGTGAAGTCTCTATTGCCTTTTATATGAAATAGAAACACCCAAGATATACAAATCTAACTCATTTTTCCCTAAGCACTCAACGGGTTTCTTGCACCAGGATTCTTATTCCCACCTCTGAGCTTCTGGAGATGTCACTCCCTCCTCTACACAGCCCCCCTTGTATTCATTCATCATCACCATTGTTAACTTCCTCCATAACTCTCTACTTCCAGGGAGCCTTTCCTGGCTAGTTCCATTGCAGTATGATATCTGCCTTTTCCTGGCATTAATTTTTAGTTCTGGTTATATCACTGTTGTTTCTTACTTGTTTAGCTAAGGATAATGGTTTTGGAAAATAATAACATACAAGAAAGATGGTACAAACGAGCCTGTTTGCAGGGCAGGAATAGAGATGCAGATGTAGAAAACGGATGTGTGGACACAGCGGGGGAAGGGGAGGGCGGGACGGACTGGGAAAGTTGCATTGACATGTATACACTACCATGTGTAAAATATACAGTTAATGGAAACCTGCTGTATAGAAGAGGGAAATCAGCTCTGTTCTCTGTGGTGACCTAAAGGGGTGGGATGGCCAGGAGGGAGAGAGGTCCAAGAGGAAGGAGAAATGCATATACATCTAGTTGATTCATTTTGTTGTACAACAGAAATAGAGACGACATTGTAAAGCAACTCTACCCCAATTAAAAAAGAAGTCTGTTTCCTAATTTCCTTTGAATGGGGTAACTGGTTTGTGTCACGTAATAGAGGATTCAGGCTGTGAGATTACCAAGTATTATTAGAATATGTACAGGGCATTGCACTCTTAGAATAGGAAATAACTTGAAATGGAAAACATGAATGCTTTGGAATTCAAAGAACTCTTGCCCTGACTCTGAGTTTCTCATTGATTTGTTGCTTAAGTAAATCTTTCAAGCTCCTTGTTCCTCAATTCCTCATAAGAAAAATTGGAACAGTCTTGAGTAAATCCTAGTTGTGACGTGGTTTCACTGTGTGAGACTATTTCTTATCTTTACTGGAAGGGCTTGGTGAATATTTAGTATATGTGAATATAATTTAGAAAATTGACTTTAAAAGTTAATATTCAAATAAAATTTCCAGAAATTCTACTTGATATACTACCATAAAATATGAATAATATCTTCATTTTGAGTTTTCAAGCAACATCTTTGCCACATTTGGTGATTTATTTCCTTGAAGTATTTTAGAATGAAACTTGTTACACACCCCCATACACACACACACACCATTCTTCCTCTTAAAATTAGGCTTCATGCTGAATGATAGCAATATAATTACTTCTATTTTTAATTAAAATATAGCTGATAAGAAGTAATTATAAAAATGATAATTTAATTTAATGGAAATATACATTTTACTTCAAGTGCTACACAGTCCTTAACTTTTTGAAAATGATTGACAAGGATAAGCCTCAATACACAAAAGTTTTTTTTCCACAAGTTTTTTTTTAGAATTAACCGATTATCCATTTTTTAGCAATATATTTATTCATTTGATTCACATTTATTGAGCATCTATAATATGCCATATATAAGTATGGTGCCCTAGAGGACATTATCTGGGGGATGCTATCAGGGAATATTTACCAGAGGATGTAGTGTTTAGGGTGAGATTGGAATGTATTAGTTCCCTAGTCTGCTGTTAACAAAGTACCAAAAATAACAGCTGACTTAAAATAACAGAAATGTATTGCTCACAGTCTGAAGGCTAGAAGTCTGAAATCAAGGTGTCAGTAGGACCTTGAGAATCCTTCCTTGCCTCTTCTGTCTTCTGGTGTTTGCAGACAATCCTCACATTCCTTGGCTTGTGAATGCATCACTTCAGTCACGTGACCATTGCCTCCCTGTGGTTCTTCCTGCTGTCTTCCCTCTGTCTGGGTCCAAATACTCTTCCCCTTTACAAATACTTATTTGTTTGGTTGTGCTGGGTCCTCAATGCCATGAGCAGGCTTTCTCTAGTTCCAGGGAGCTTGGATTACTCTTTCTTATGGTGCACAGGCTTCTCACTGAGGTGGCTTCTCTTGTTGTGGAGCATGGGCTCTGGGTGTGCAGGCTTCATGCGGTTGCAGCTTGTGGGCTCTTGAGCACAGGGTCAGTAGTTGCGGAACACAGGCTTAGCTGCTCTACGGCATGTGAAATCTTCCCCAACCAGGGATGGAACCCATGTCTCCTGCAGTGGCAGGCAGATTCTTACCACTGTACCACCAGGGAAGTCTAAAACTTCCCCTTTCATAAAAACACTGGTCATACTGAATTAGGTTTACCTTAATGGTCTCATTTTTCCTTGATTACTTCTGTGAAGACCCTATTTAGCAATTAGATCATATTCTGAAGTACTTGACGTTAGGTCTTCAGCATAACTTTCTGCAGCAAACACAATCCAACAATTGTTGTTTAGTTGCTAAGTCATGTCAAACTCTCCATGACCCCATGTACTGAACCCCGCAAGGCTCCACGGTTCATGGGATTTCCCAGGAAAGAATACTGGAGGTGGTGACCATTTCCTTCCCTAGGGGATATTCTCCACTCAAGGACTAAACTCAAGTCTCCCACACTGGCAGGCGGATTATTTATCACTGAACCACCAGGGAGGTCCAGTGCAATCACAGCAAGGAGTAAAAGTGAAGGAGCAAGAGAATTCCATAGTTAAATGAGCTGTGTACCATTACTGACTTGAAATTCACTTGGAAAATAAAAAAGTAAAATGTGACTCTTCAAACAGGATCATTTTGTATTCTTTAGAATAGCATCCCTAACTGCTTTGATTACTCTTACAGGATGGAAGAGGGTTTTAACTAATGGTATATAATATGAAACTCAAGAATATTTCTAGCACCCATAGTTGGAGAGTTCCTTCTCTTCCTTCTTTCCTCCCCTTTCTTGCTCTCAGCTGCCTCTCTAAGTCACTATACCATCATTGATTATAGTCGGGGTAAATGGAATGTTTTAGTCCAAGAGCTCATCCTCTAGGCAGGGGTCCCAAGGCTTGCAGTGAGATCCCCAGGACAGCAGATGACCCTGTCTGACACATGACTGGACATTCTTCACTAACTTCAACTCTAGCCCTTTCTGTTTATCTCAAGAGTAAATCAGAGTGTATGGGAGTGAAAGAGAGCTTATTAAAAACATATCCTTGATGTACAACATGACACTTACTTATTTTTAAAGTAAATTCTTGAAATGGCAATACTTGAACAGCCATTATTTTTCCATGCCTTGATAGACATCGGAATCTTTGGAAACACCAGACTCACTCTCCAGTCTTGAAACAATGACAGTTCAGTTATTTCAATTCATTCATTATTTTTCTATCCATCAATTCAACTCACATTTAATTGGTGCTTGACAGATGCCCAGCATTATGCTAGTTATGAAGCCATGGACCTTGCCCTTAAGTAGTTTGCAGTCTAGAAATAAGCCCACTGGAGAGCATGAGATAACCATCATTCTGTCTTGATAATGCTGACCACACCCCTAAGCAGAAACATCTNTAGGGGTGGGGTGGGAGGGACGCTCAAGAGGGAGGGGATACATGTATATATATATATAGCTGACTCACTTCATTGCACAGTGGAAACTAACACAACACTGTAATGCAATTATACTCCAATAAAAAAAATAGTAACATACATTTATTTATGTGCCAGGTACTAGTCTAGGCCATTTATTAAGTTCAATAATCTGCATAACAACAGAAGCTATATAGATATTATGCCTATTTTACAAATAAGGCAGCTGTGGTGTACAGCAAAGTCACTTGCTCATGGCCACAGAGCTCATAAGTGAGAGGTGGGATCTGAACCTATGGAGCCCAGGTACTGTTCATGGTACCATGTGGGATATAGCAGTCTACTCTGACCAACTTGATCAAAGGCAGTAATCTTACTTTCTTCTTTTGAATTCTCTACACAAATAAGTAGATCCCATGCTTTAAATCCTGGAGGAGGGCACAGCAACCCACTCTGGTATTCTTGCCTTGAGAATCCCCATGGAGAGAGGGGCCTGGCAGGCTACCAGTCACAAAGAGTCAGACATGACTGAAGCAATTTAGCACATGCTTTAAATATATTTTGCTATCAGTGTAAGTTTCTAGTTTTCTATTACAGGATCACTAAGGTACTATCTTACTATCATCTTTTGGAACTACTAATATTATGAGGCAAAATCTATTTGATTTTAAATATCTGTTTAACATTTTTCTTTCTGTGAATGCCTATTCTGCTTTCTCAAATGAATGTCTGAGTTAAGTCACATTAAATGCCACTGTCCTTTGCTCCAAGGCCTAAAGGTTTTAAAGATGCCTTTATGTCCTGTGTGTTGTATGTCACTGTTTTATTTCCCCAACCTGCCCTTGAAAGTCAACACAACAGAGGCCTCACACAACACAACAACTTTCAATTAGAATTTGCACAATAACATACTCTGCCAGCTACTAACCCATAATATGTCCATTACTGGATTTGGCTGCTTTTCTCAAAAGAATAAAAATTTGTACTGAGGTCCATCCGGATCTTAATGCCTTTATTCTTTCAGACTGAAGACTTCCATTTCCTAAATGGTTTCAGCATTCAATATCTGTCATTTTTTTTGGCATTTCAATATTACAAATGATTTTAAAACTTTTATCCATACATTGTCTTTGTCATTTAAAAGGCTATGGATAATATGAAAGACACAGATTAAATCTCCAATCTCTCTTTTTCTTGATGTTTGTTTGCCCAGAATTTAGAGTCTTAATGGCTGGGAATATTTTCTACAACTGCTTTTGCAAACAGTTTAGCGTGCCATATATTTGGCCCTTGAGGCCAATGATCTTCGGGGCCTGAAACCAATATTGTGGATAACAGAACAGAGAAACCTTACCTTTCTGCTTCCAGACGCATCTCTTCTCGCTTTTGCCTCCTGAGTTCTCTGCGACGTTCAAAATCATCCATGGTGTGGGTTCAGATTTAGGGAGACCAGAGAACGTCTGGATCTAAAGGAAAGGAAGCAAAATCAATATTATAGATGAGTCGTCTTAGCCCCTCACCATTATTTTATCCCCCTTTTCTTTATTCTTAAGAAAAACACTTCAGAAGATGAATGAGGTAGCCAGTGATCAATTTCTGACTCCCAAGCCAAGCTGTGTCCTTTATGTGCTAAATCCAGTCCCATTCATGCAACTTAGAGACAAGTAAAATCCCAGAATCACAGGTTTTTTTTTTTGTTTGTTTGTTTTTTTTTCAGGAAAGACCTTGAGAGACAGGTCTGACGACTTGAAATATTGCTGGGATCACTCGAAAGCTACTGAGTAATGTTGTTCTTTGTAACCTGCTGAACTACAGACTAAAGTTATAAAAATCAGTGAACAAAGAAAGAGGAAAGCGGAACACAAGTGAGAAAAAGAAAAGTAGCAAGACAAGGAATGTCTGGAACTAAGAAAAAAGAAGAAGTAAAGAAAGAAAACAATACAAGCATCTAGGCATCATTTGCATATCCTAAAAGAATATTAATATCAGAATGATAATAAAGACCACAGCGAGAGTACCATGACTAAACAGTGCGGCAGCATTTTTCAAAGCAGTTACATATGATTAAACTGTTTTCAGAGCTCAGAAATCGCTGCTCTTTGTAACCCAACCATTTTCTCCTTTCCTACCTCCTCTGTGATGGGTTTAATCCCAGAAAGATCTTCCCTTTCCAGCTCTTCAACTGAGGAGTCCGCTTTTCCTGCGTCTCTGTGCCATGGAGTCAAGTATTCCAGAATTCCCCTGCAGCCCCCAAACCCAAAATGACTACCAGAAAAGGGGAAGCGGGCTCTTTTTGTCCTTGCTTTGTTTACAGAGCTGTCAGTGGTTAGTTAAACTCGGCCTGGAATCTGGCATTTAAGGCCTGCTTGAAGATTGTTTCCTGTGTGGAGCGGGAGGCCTCCACTTCCTCTGGAATCCTAGACTCTGTGCTGCACTCAGATCACAAAAAAATATTTTCCAGCCCTTTCTGTGCACATGAGACAAGCCATTTGCCCTGCATAAGAAGAGAGAGACGTGCAGAACCTGAAGCCATCCCCTGATGGCATTTTTGTGTGAGGGAGTGAAAGCAAAACCTAGACTTTAAGGCCAAGTTCAGAAACCTTCTGAAATCACTAGATGCTTTTATTTTTCCAAGCATTTCCCCCCTTAAAAAAACCCACAAAAACAAAAATAAAATTTCAGCCAACCAAAACAAAACGATACAATGTTTGAATTCCCCCTCCCTTCTTATTCCCCAAGGTATTATTTATACTGCTCATAAATCCTTTAGAAATTCAAATTTGGGTGTTTATTTGGGGATTTCTGACTTTTCAGTGTTTTTCTATCTGACTCTTACAAAGAGTTCTTTCCAAATATTTAGCTAGTTATAAAGGAAAAAAAGCAGTTTTCTTTTTTGAAAAATTACTTCAACAACCAAGAAAAAAATTTCTTTATATTTTTCAGTCTGATCTCTCCATAGTTATCAGAATGGAAAAAAAATGAAAGTGATTCGAGGGTCTCCTGAGAGGCCACGTGTCTCCCTGGGGTGGGCTCCTGTTCTGAGCACAATGCAGGGTGCGTGAGGCCTGCCCTGGGAGCGGCGGGACCAGACCCCCATGACTTGAGTGCTGGGTGCAGTTGGGCAAAGGCTTCTCCTTCCTTCCTTCAGTAAAGTCTTTTGTCGTATATACACCACTTCTGGAATTACTATAGCAACAGCAAACAGAAACGGGAGAAAGAGGTTCTGTCTGTAAGCAAACAATTTCACTTTTCTTAATGTATCTAAGTAGCTTGAAGAGTAGCCTCTAAGCCTCTGGGTCTCGCTCCAGCCTCGTTAAGCCGAGGAGTTGTGCCGGTGGTTTGCTGGCAGTGGTGGCTGGGTTTTTTCTCAGACTATACCTCTCGTGCAGGTGCCTACGAGTGGTGAGGCAAACATTTCCAAGCAGGCCGAAGATGCGTGCGGCTGGCAGAGCCAAACAGCATCCTGGAGCATTCGGGAAGCGCAGCTAATTAACAGCATGTGGTCACTGTGGTTGGCCACCCTCACTGGCTCTCGACCCACGCAAATTTTTTCCCCGACCCATTCGGTCCTCGTGCTCCTATTCCTCACCTTTTATCGTGTGTGTGTGTGTGTGTGTGTGTGTGTGTGTGTGAGCCATTCAGTCATGTCCAACTTTTTGCGACCCCATGTCCCGGAGCCTGCAAGGCTCCTCCATCCAGGGGATTCTCCAGGCAAGAATACTGGAGTGGGTTGTCGTTCCCTTCTCCAGGGGATCTTCTGACCCAGGTATCGAACCCAGGTCTCCCACATTGCAAGCAGATCCTATCTTTTATTATTTGGGTGTTTTTCTCCTTCAACCGTATAGGAACTCTACCTAACCAGGTGTTTGCTCATTGAATGAATTAAGGCACAAGGAGGAAGTGAGTGGGAGTGAGCGGTCTATGAAGCATTTACACATATGATGGCTCTCTGGGCTCTGCTTTGCGGATGTGTGACGGGTACACTTGAGGTGGTGGAAGAAGCACATTTCTGTTCCGGTGGTGCGGGATGACTCTCACGTGCGGTGTTTGGGGGGAAGTTGCTTGTGCTTGTGAAAATGGCTCTTTGCTGGTCCCGCTGTAGGATGGAGCTGGAAGTCTTCTCAATCCTCACGCCCTTATATCATCACAGAACTTCTCTGAATCTCCCTGGCACTGTTCCTCGTAAGGGGAGCCACGTCTGGGGAGGATTGTAAATGAATTTTCCCCTTTTGGAAGCAGCAGCTCCCATGTTCTCAGCTAGTAATCTCTCATTTCCTCCCTGACCCCCAGTCGATGCTGAACTCCTTCCAGTAACATTGGACAGGAAACAAACTCTCCTTCAACCAAGTGATGACATGTCAAGGCAGAGAGCTTCTGTAAACAGTGGAGCTCGTGAGCGTCGCAAGTGGACAGAGTAGCTTGAAAGACAGACGCAGATGACGGGAGGTATTATCCACGAATGTGACAGATGGGTTCTTGAAAAGCTCTATGAAAATCTACATTTTTGTGCTGGGGAGATTGTAGTCATGCTACTGAAAAACCTTGGTGTGACTCCTTTTGTCAAGGGAGAAAAAGCATTTTACAAAGGCAGGAGAACCATCACCTACTGATACACCTGTCTTTTCAATATGGGTTCTCAAATACCAGATTTTCTTAAAATAGGGCATGTCTATGCTGGTACAATTAAGGAGTGAGTCAATGTCAGAGATTTCAAATTACTTAACATGCTGCCCTTCCTTTGGGTAATGGCACTAGCAAGCCGATGACACAGCTGACTGGCGCTGTGAGTGGCCCTCCTGTGGGTCTATCACGCGGTTCACCTCTGTGCCAGAGCGTCCTGAAGCTTCCTCCTTCCCTTTCCTTCTCTCTGCTTTCTTTTTCCCTCTCAATTTCTTTTTTGGGGATGGGGAGATATTGATCAATATTTCTTCTGTCCTTTCCTTTTTTTATGTGTCTCATTCTGTGATACTTTCCTTGGTTCCTCCCATATTCATTTCCCTCTCTGTATTGGGAATTAAAATCTACTTATTAAATCCAATCTCGGATTCTTTTCCTTAAAAATATTGAGTTTAATTTCCAATGTGCATTTTTCAATCACGAATTCTAACTATTATTATATTTTACCTTTGCAAAGTTTTTTTTCCTTAATGGATATATGACCTTCACTAGAGATATTTCCTGAGACACCTTTATAAGGAGAACTAGTTTCTGCTTTTGTTGGGACAGGGTTGGTGGCATGTAGGACATCATCTTAAATGTGTTTATGTGTGCACATATGTGTGTGTATGTGTTTGTGTGTGTGTGTGTGCATGTATTAATATGTGTATTCACACACATGCACACAGGTGTAAAAATAGTCAAGGCAGTAGGTGGTAGCTAGCTGGCCAGTATTGGAGAAGGAAATGGCAACCCACTCCAGTGTTCTTGCCTGGAGAATCCCAGAGATGGGAGAGTCTGTGGGCTGCCGTCTATTGGATCGCACAGAGTTGGACACGACTGAAGCGACTTAGCAGCAGCAGCCAGCCAGTACTCCATTTTAAGGGGAGAAATTTGTAGAGAAAGCTAAGTTCTATCTACCTTCAAATCATCATCGAGTGAATGGTGAATGATTGCAGAAGGTCCTTGGAATTTGGGGCAGTGCCAACATTGGTCTCAAAACACATCAAGAATAAAATCTGTTGTGTCAGGGACACTAAGTCAATGTAACTCTAAAAAGTAACCAACATGAATCAAATATGTGCTATGTGCTGGATCATGTTTTTTAAATTAAAAAAATTTTTTTAATGAATTTTTTTAAGTGTAGTTTTAAGTTGAAGGAACAACAGACATGGACCAATGAACTGGTTCAAAATAGGGAAAGGAGTACATCAAGGCTGTATATTGTCACCTTGCTTATTTAACTTCTATGGAGAGTACATCATGCGAAATTTCAGGCTGGATGAATCACAAGCTGAATCCAGATTGCTGGGAGAAGTATCAATAACCTCAGATATGCCTATGATACCACTTTAATAGCAGAAAATGAAGAGAAACTAAAGAGCCTCTTGATGAAGGTGAAAGATGAGAGTGTAAAAGTTGACTTAAAACTTAACATTCAAAAAACTAAGATCATGGCATCCAGTTCTATCACTTCATGGCAAGAGAAAATGCGGAAACAGTGTCAGATTTCACTTTCTCGGACTCCAAAATCACTGCAGACAGTGACTGCAGTCATGAAATTAAAAAACACTTGCTCCTTGAAAGAATAGCTATGACAAACCTAGTGTATTAAAAAGCAGACATAATTTGGCCAACAAAGTTCTGTATAGTCCAAGCTGTGGTTTTTCCAGTAGTCATATATGGATGTGAAAGTTGGACTATAAAGAAGACTGAGCACTGAAGAACTGATGCTTTTAAACTGTGGTGCTGGAGAAGACTCTTGAGAGTCCTTTGGACAGCAAGAAGATCAAACCAGTCAATCCTAAAGGAAATCAAGCCTGAATATTCCTAGGAAGGGCTGACACTGAAACTCCAATACTTTGGTCACCTAAGGCAAAGAACTGATTCATTGGAAAAGACCCTGATGCTGGGAAATATTGAGGGCAAGAGGAGAAGGGGGCACCAGAGGATGATATGGTTGGATGGCATCACTGGCTCAATGGACACGAGTTTGAGCAAACTCTGGGACATAGTAAAGGACAGAGAAGCCTGGCATGCTGCAGTTCATGGGGTCACAAAGAGTTGGACATGACTAAGTGACTGAACAACAAGATAGGTTAAGGAAAAACTGAGCAGAAAGTAGAGTACTCACATATTCCCTCACCTTTACCCCCACCTGGTGTTTCTCTGTTTGCACTGAACTGTGTATTCCCAACCAAAAGATATGCTGAAGTCCTACCCCCAGCACCTCAGAATGTGACCTTGTTTAGAAATTGTGTCTGCATGTGTAATCAGGTTAAGATGAGTATTAGGATGGGCCCTAATCCTGTATGACTGATGTCCTTATAGAAAGGGGAAATTTGGACTTAGAGACAGATATACACAGAGGGAAGATCATGGGCAAACACACGAGAAAATGGTGCAGCAGGAATGCCTCAGGCTATGAGCAGCTAGGAGTGAGACATTCCCTGGGGTCTTCAGATGAACCCTGTTGACACTGATTTCTAGTCTCTAGAACTGTGAGATAATAAATTTCTATTCTAAGCCACCCAGTTTGTGGTACTTTGTTACAGCAGTCCTAGCAAACTAATACAGCCCATTACTAAAATCTTGCAGTGATACATTTGTTATAATTAACGCGCTAATATTGATTTGTTGTTTTTGTCACTCAGTCACTAAGTCATGTCTGACTCTTGGTGACTCCATGGACTGTGTTACACCAGGCTTCCCTGTCCTGCACTGTCTCCGGAGTTTGCTCAAATCAATGTCTGTTGAGTCTGTAATGCTATCTAACTGTCTCATCTTCTGCTACCCTCTTCTCCTTTTGCTTTCAATCTTTCCCAGCATCAGGGTCTTTTCCACCTCTCACGTCCATACATGACTACTGGAAGAACCATAGCTTTGACTATACAGACCTCTGTCAGCAAAGTGATGTCTCCGCTTTTTAATATGCTGTCTGGGTTTGTCGTAGCCTTCCTTTCAAGGAGCAAACGTCCTTTGACTTCTTGGCTGCAGTCACATCCGCAGTGCAGGGATTTTGGAGCCCAAGGAAAGACAATCTGTCACTACTTCTACTTTTCCCCCTTCTATTTGCCATGAAGCGTTGGGATTGGATGCCATGATCTCAGTTTTTTGAATGTTGAGTTTTAAGTCAGTTTTTTCACTCTCCTCTTTCACTCTCATCAAGAGGCTCTTAAGTTCCTCTTTGCTTTTTGCCATTCAATGGGATCATCTGCATATCTGAAGTTGTTGATATGTCTCCTGGCAATCTTGATTCCAGCTTGCGATTCATCCAGTCTGGCATTTCACATGATGTACTCTGCCTATGTTAAATAAACAGGGTGACAATATACAGCCTTGTTGTACTATTTCCCCAATTTTGAACCAGTTCATCTTTCCATGTCCAGTTCTAGCTATTGCTTCTTGATTGGCATACATGTTTCTCAGGAGGCAGGTAAGGTGGTCTGGTATTCTCATCCCTTAAAGAATTTTCCAGTTTGTTGTGATCCATACAAAGGCTTTAGCATAGTCAATGAAGCAGAAGGAGATATTTTTCTGGAATTTCCTTGCTTTCTCTATGATCCAACTAATATTGGCAATTTGATCTCTGGTTCCTCTGCCTTTTCTAAACCCAGCTTGTACATCTGGAAGTTATTGGCTTATGTACTGCTGAAGTCTAACTTGAAGGATTTTGAGCATAACCTTACTAGCATGTGAAATGAGCACAATTGTCCAGTAGTTTGAGCATTCTCTTACACTGCCCTTCTTTGAGATTGGGATGAAAAGTGACGGACCTTTTCCTGTCCTGTGGTCACTGCTGAGTTTTCCAAACTTGCTGACATATTGAATGCAGCACTTTTAGAGCATCATCTTTTAGATTTTTAAATAGCTCACCTGGAATTCTATCACCTCCGCTAGCTTTTAAGGTTCATGTTTATATTAAGTTTCACATTTTTGGTACATTCTATGGGTTTTGCAAACACATAATGTTATGTATTTACCATTACAGTATCAGACAGAATAGTTTCATTGCCCACATTCATGCATTTCTGTCCAGTCATGCATTTCTGGCTCAAATTTCAATTCCTTTATGCCTTTCCTGAGGAATCCAGTTTGGTAGTGATATTTCACTCCTTGAATATCCATCATTCAATTTTGGTAATTAATAATGTACTGCCTTGCCCTGGCTTATTAGTTGTTCTAACTAGTACTTAAATATGTTACTGATAATTTACTTTCCATATGCTTTCATTCTTAAGGCCACTTATGAATAGATACAGCCTTTTAAAAGCTCTTTTCACTCTTGGGACATAGCAGGCACTCAGGAATTGTAGCCGATTTGACCTATTAGATTTTTATTCTTGATTTTACCATGCTGAGAGTGAAAAATGTAACTCAAGCTGAATCATCTCTGTGATTTACTGACTGATTAGTGTTTACAAAGTGAGTTAAAGACCTAGGTAATAGGCTATATGTGAATCTCAAAAGTTATATAAACCCACATTTGCAGTAGTTACACAGTAGATCTGGCAGTGTTTTCTTTCTGACGATAGAAAATGAACTTTTGTCCTTTAAAAAAAATCAATTTATCAACCTGCTTTACTCTTTTCTCAACTAAATAGTTCATTTGGGACTCAAAAACCAAATAAACACATAGATTCTAATATACAGTTTGGACTTAACTTTAGCTCAAACTTCACCATTTTACTCCAAAAATCTGTGCTATTAAAAAAAAAATGCAATCACTAAGACACATGTGTCAAGACCAGGAACACAGAAATAAAAATGAATGGGATCAATCTGAGGAACTCTGCCTCCTCAAATTGTTTCTTTTCTCTCATCAGTGGAATACAGAACACAAGGCCCTATAAGAGCAGATTAACATGTGATGACCTGTTTTTCTTTCCTCCTCTGCTCAGTCTTTCATTATCACTTTTTTCTCTATTCATAATTTCTCCACTTGCAAGACAGGAGAACAGAAATCTTAATGTTGCAAAAATCAGTGTCTTCATGGCCTCCTTTCCACCTTAGGAGGGGTGGACACTGGGCGTTTTAGATTTGTGAAGGGGTGGTGTTTATCTACACTGGCCTCCACACTGGGGAAGGCCACACACTTCGGAATTTTATGTCTCATCTCCAAGTGTTACTACCCATTTGGAGCACTTCAAGTTGCTCACAGTCCCGTGGCATTTCACTGATCTTCCCAAGTAAGAAAAGTAGACTCACCTCCATTTAAAGAAAGAAGACGGAGACAAACAGGACTGTGGCATCAGCTCCTGCACCACAGCCCATCAGTGGAAAGCCAGGACTGGTATTTAGACTAATCTCTAAACCAAGCTGAAAAGTTTTCTTATAACAGAGAAAGAATTAAAAATTCGGAATACTATTCCTTTGGTACCCTTTTCGAGAGCTTGAAATACTCTTTCACAGCAAACTCCAGGAGAATTAGACCAAAGACACAGAACATATCGAATCAGCAAAGACATACGGTCAATGTTGCTCTCTTGGCCCAGAAAGAAGAGAAAAGCATCAAAAGTCATGGGAGCGAATTGCTATGGCAAAGACAGAAATTCTCCACCAATCTATGCCCAGGTGAGAAAAAAATGCATAGCTATGCTAAATGTGCTTTCTAAATGCATACCGGATAACAGAGGCTAATTCCGATGTCACATCAGGGTAGGATCTTTGTCCCAGTGGACCTATCCAACAATGGATGGGGCTACCGAGAAAATGTGAACCCAGTTACTGGAAATAGTCAGGTAGAGGTGAAATGGCCATCTGTTTAGGGTTGTAGTGGGAAGCAATTTTTTGAGATTCTAAGGCTGTGTTGTTCAATATGGTTGTCACTAGTCACAGGAGGTGATTTAAATTAATCAAAATGAAGTAAAATTAGAAATTCAGTGCCTCTGTCTCACCAACCCCATTTCAAGTGCTCTGTAACCACATGTGTATAGTGGCTTCCATGTAAGACAGCACAGAGAACATTCAGTCATTACAGAAAGTTCTATTGGACAGCCCACTGTAAGGCCTTCCAACTCCTAATATGAAGCGACTTTACCATGGTGTTATGCAGTTCAGAGATGTCGCTGTCTTCAAAGACCTTATATCTCCTAGAGTAGATGGAATGGAAATGAGGGGTATGGTATGGGCCAGCCTCTCAAAGCAGGGATGTACTCATTTAATCCTCTCATTAGTAACTTTTTTGTTGATCTATGAGAGATATTTCAGATCTCCAGTCTTGCTGTTCTAAGCACACTTGCAAATGAGAAAGTGAAATGACTGCTCAGCTCAAAAGGAGCTGAGACACTGTGTGAAGAGAGACCACACTTCGAATTGCACGACAAGACCCAAGAGTGGCTTACTTGGAACAAAAGGTCAGAGGCCATAAGTCTTCACCAATTATAAACATGGTACGGAGGTCACCATATTTTACATAACAGTTTAGTTTTACTTGTGCATGACTCTCTGGCCTTTCCAGTCTACTCAGCTATAAAAGTATCAGCAATGCATGAGTCTGCTCTTCATGATTGGTTTCTCATCTAACATTTCCAATTTAGTGATCAACAAAAAGATCCAGAGCCTTACCCAGGTATCCTTCTAGTACAAGAGATTAGTAAGGTGACAGAGTTTAGATGTACTCAGTCGTGTCCGACTCTTTGTGATACTATAGACTGTAGCCCTTGGAAGCAAAGCTATAACAAACCTAGACAGCATAGTAAAAAGCAGAGACATTACTTTGCCAACAAAGGTTCGTATAGTCAAAGCTATGGTTTTTCCAGTGGTCATGTATGGATGTGAGAGTTGAACCAAAAAGAAGGCTGAGTGCTGAAGAATTGATGCTCTTGAACTGTGGTGTTGGAGAAGACTCTCAAGAGTCCCTTGGACTGCAAGGAGATCAAAGCAGTCCATCCTAAAGGAAATCAGTCCTGAATATTCACTGGAAGAACTGAGAATGAAGCTGAAGCTCCAATACTTTGGCCACCTGATGCAAAGAACCTACTCACTGGAAAAGATCCTGATGCTGGGAAAGACTGAAGGGAGGGGGAGAAGGGGACGACAGAAGATGAGATGCTTGGATAGCGTCACCTACTCAATGGACATGAGTTTGAGTAAGCTCCAGGAGGTGGTGAAGGACAGGATGTCTGGTGTGCAGCAGTACATGGGGTCACAAAGAGTTGGACATGACTGAGTGACTGAACAATAATAAGACTGTAGCTCACCAGGCTCCTCTGTCCATGGGATTTTCCCAGCAAGAATACGGGAGTGGGTTGCCATTTCTTCCTCCAGGGGATCTTTCCAACCCAGAGACTGATTTCTCGCCTCTCACATCAAAAGCAGATTCTTTACCACTGAGCCCATGGGGAAGCCCATAGCAGGATACAAATCCATTTACAGCTGCTGGGAACAATTCAACAGTATGCCTTAGTGATACTTTGTACTGGTGACATTTTTGCACACGAAGGACATGTTATTACAATCAAGGGATTAATTTTTCCTTCATAAATTATTCAACATCTATTCATCATGATCATCAAATGCACTTAGTGTGATTTAGAATTTTGAAGCAAGTTAGAGACTATATTCTAGGAGTTTATAATCTAAGATGATAAGCTTTGAAGCCAAACTGAGAGAAATTATCCATCATGCCCCTCAAACATAATAGATACACAATTTAACATATAAATCTGCAACGAAGTTAAATAACAAGTTGAAAAGTGCCTAGACTGCTTCCTCCTCCTTTTCTCATGAATCATTTAGATGGTAGTTTCACCCATTTGTTAGTTTGGGAATTTCTGGACTTTCCTTCAAATAAAGAATGGCTCAGAGTGCAAACCTGCTTATGACAAGCAGAGATGACAGGATCTCTGAATCTTGTATTCACTGACATGAGTGTTTACTGATACCTGTATTATTGGAGCTTGCATTTTAATTACTGAACACATATCTGTCTTTCCTAGAAGGCTGTATGGAGAAGGAAACGACAACCGACTCCAGTATTCTTGCCTGGAGAATCCCTTGGGCAGAGGAGCCTGGCAGGCTATAGCCCACAGGGTTGCAAAGAGTCGTACACGACTGAGCGACTAACACACAGAAGGTTGTAATCTCCTAGTGATTATCATTCATTTATGTCAACCCTCAAAGTTTTTAACTATATTTTTTTCTTATAGTCAGCACTAAGTTCACACTTGTTGAATTAAGGTGAGTTGCAGGGCATTGCTTCTTTTTGGATTTAATTGGTAAACAGAGGAACTTGGCTAAGACATGATCAAAAGGTCATACCTCCAGTTGAACTCTTAGTAACCTTGGGGATGGTGGTTCACTACGAAGCACTACTTTATGTTGAGACTTGTAGTTGTGGTTGTTTTCTTCTAGTGGAAAAGAAACTTGTCTTAGAAAGACATTCTGGTTTCAGGAAAGAAGGGTATTAGGACTTTGTAACTGAGGGAATTTCTGGGACATTCAAAGGAAAAGGAAAGAGAAGAGATGACAATGAATAAGAAGAGAATCAGGGCTGAACACATCAAATTTCCAAGGCCTTTGGAGATGCCTTGCCACTCCTCCATCATGATTAGAAAACACTGACATTCAGAGCTGATTTAAATGCTTCCATCAGTCTAAAACAAAAGTGTTGCCTGATTTTACTCTGTAACCATGCTTGGTAATTAGAAACATAAGGCCCTGTTCTGGATGTTTTCTCAGGAACCTACCCTCCCCGGCTTGGTGTTACTACCCATTGGCTACAGGACCTTTATCTTTTCTCACCATCTCTCTTAGGAGCTCCTACCCAGGTCACAGGAAGAGTGCGAGGTTGCCATGGGCATTCCTGGAAAACCTGGAGACCTCCGGCGCCACTTCAGACTCTAAAATACACGGAAGAAACTCATTTTGCCTGCCTGTTTCCTTACTGAAGCTCTATAAATCTGTATTGCATTTGGAAGGCAGCAGTTCAAGTATGGCAAGATAAGCATTCAAACCAGAAGATTAAAAAGAAGGATCATTGCAATGACCAGCATGAAATAACATCCTTATTTGTTTCTGAAAACAAGAAAGCCATTTCAACAGTGTCTTCTAGAGTACCTCACACTCTTGCTGGGAAATCTGTACTTTGCAAAATGTGGATCAGAGTATGCTCTAAGAAGCAGCGGCAGCAACAGTTTTTTACTTCTGACAAAATTCACAAAGAAAATGGAAAAATACTTGTAATCAAGGGCTTCAACTCAACAGTCACCTAGCTTGTCAAATTAAAACATGTGGCAACCACCTGCCTAGCATGTTGAAACAACGATAACTTCTTGTTTTTCTACCTGACCTGTAATCTCTTCGGAACACATTTGCATTTTCCAAATTTTCACACTTAAACAATGCTGTCCACACCATGTATAAAGATGACTAAGCAACTCTGTATTAAGTAACCAAAGCGAGTCCTGCCAGTTTCAGAATAATTAAGTTTCTGCAGTCTAATATAAACAGTTCCAAGAACTACATGCGGCCTACCAAAAGTATATATTACAAGTAGTCAACACTGAGGCCAGCTGGCAGACAGATCAACCTATTAAAGTAGAATTGTTCAGAATTCAGAGTATTATTTTTCTTTCCTCCCATTATTTTTTCTGCATCCAACTTTGTTTCTTTGGGAATGTTTTCAAGTATACAAAGCAAGAAAGTGTTGTGGAATTGCACCTCCTGTAAATGAATGAGCATTTCTCTTGAGATTCTTTAGAACTCACAAGTAAGTCCCATTTCAATCCTGTCTACACAGACAGTAACAGTAAAACAGAGAAAAGTTAATCTACTTTGTCCCCACTCAGCTAAGGTGTTGGTATTTTGCTTGACCCTCAGAAAAGTAAACAGTGACCACCAGGCAAGTGAATGAGCACGCAAAGTCACATGCCCATCAGACAACTGCAACAGCTTTCTGACTGTAGATCTTTGTACTGTCTCTACCAGGGTGCTTGCTGGATCAAAAATTATTATAAACAAGGCTAATGTCATAGGCTTAATCCTACCAAGAATGAGTTAACTATTTGAGAAGAAGAAAAAGTCCTAAACGGTTGCCATGTGCTTTGACATTAATCTTGGCCAGCTACATTGCAGATGTGGTCTGACAATTTTCAGTTGAGAGAACATCGAGATGATTAGACCAACCCATCCCACCATGACCTTCAGGAGAGAGCATGCCCAAATGAATGGGAGTGTGTCATCACACAAAAGGCTTTTCTATATTCAACTGAATTTTAAGACCCAATGTTTTCTTCACTGTGTTTAAATTCATGTATATTCAAGAGATGCTAAAACTGAAGCTCCAATACTTTGGCCACCTGATGTGAAGAGTCAACTTATTGGAAAAGACCCTGCTGCTAGGAAAGCTTGAGAGCAGGAGGAGAAGGGGATGACAGAGGAGGAGATGATTGGATGGCATCATGGACATGAATCTGGGTAAACTCTGTGAGATAGTGAAGAAGAGGGAAGCCTGGTGTGCTACAGTGCATGGGGTCACAGAGAGTCAGATACAACTGAGTGACTGAACAACGACAACAACAACATTTTCAAGACTGGTAAAGGCTCTACACCCATCATCACAATCAAAACTTCAAAAACAACATTCAACAAATATTACGAATTACCATTTGCTACCTTGCTGGGTGTGGCAAATAGGTTGTGAATGCAACTACTCTGCTCTCACTGTGCTTGTAGTCTGATGGTGGAGACAGACAATAAATCAATAAAATATAAACTGGGACGGGGTTAGGAAAGGAAAATATAAGCTGCTATGAGAGAGAACTACAGGAATGACTCACGGTTTTCTTTGTACTTTTTTGCTTTTTAATATTTTTTTTGCAAACTTTTAATTTTATATTGGGAAATAGCCAATTAGCAATGTTATGATAGTTTCAGGTGAGCAGTGAAGGGACTCAACTATAAATATATATATATATACATTCTCCCCCAAACTCCCCTCCTATCCAAGCTGGTAGTTAACATTGAGCAGAGTTCTAACTCAAGGTTTTCCTTTGGGTTAAAATAAGATTTAAGAAGTAATAGCTTTCTCACAAAAGAATAATGTTGATACACTACAGACAAGCATTGATAAAGGGAACATAAATGTGTGAGACTGAGGTTTATATTTATTAAATATATATCAACATCTAGATTGTGCCAGGCACTTGCATAGCAACACTAGGTGTTGATTAATTGAACTTGTCTCTACTTTTCTGTCCTAAAAAGTCAGTGAAGAGTAAAGTAAAGCAGCTAGTCAGATCTGAAGGACGGTGAACTATTCTCACCCTTCCTCTCCAACTTCAGATCCTATGTAAGTAATGTAAAAATAATGACCTATCAAATATGGTCTGCCAGAACTGGTACAGACATAGGGAATCCACTTAAGATAGTAATTTCACATGGCTAGAGTGGAGGGCATCTTTCTAGAAACCACCCAACTCAGTGACCTTCCAACAACAAAAGCATATTTCTCACTCGCCACTGGGCAGAAATTTGTTGATTCAAATGTAGCTGGTCCACTTTGTTTTTTCAAATTTTGGTTCATGATTCCAAGAAATGAACAACCCATAATAAATTTACCCCAGTGGCAGAACATCTCATGACCAGCTTTTCTACTTTGAATACCACAAGCAGACCTTTAATTTGTTGACACACAGCCCCTGGACATTCATGAAAACAAGATGTTCTCTTGCTGCTTCTTAAGTTAAACAGATTTAAGTCAGGGTCTCAGCTGAATTTCAAAAACAGATGTTCCATAGCAAAAGGGCTGAACTGACCCCAGCAATGAGAGGCTGTTTCACTTGAACTTGAATATTCTTTTGTTAGGAGGACAAGCGATCAAACCCTGGGACTGAAAACAGGAGCAACCCAAGGTTTACCACTGTCTCCGTTCACTGGCTGCCCTGTGGGTCTGGGAAGACTGCGCATCCAGGAGTCTTGGTTTGATGCCAGGAGGTTTAGGTGCCTGGGTTTTGAAGGGGTTAGTGAGGAGGGATGGTCTTTCCCCCAGCTCCCCTGCCCACATCCCTGCCCAAGCTACCATCCTGTTTCCCTGTCCATCTCAGAGGCCCTGCGTGGAATGACTCCACTGTGCCCACCACCTCTCCTGACCCCACAGTCAGGCCACTTCTTTAGTCCTGCAACAATCCGGCGAATATTTTTGCCTCTGGGCCTTTGTCCCTGTTTCCTCTCTTCTGTAACCTGCAGTGCCCTCATTCCTTCTGCAAATCCCATATATTTTTCTAGAGTGTAGCTCAGTCTTCTTTTTACTCCAGAAGCATCCTGTCTTTCAACTCTGTAGCATTGTTAGCACTGTTCTTTTTGATGGTCAATACTATACAGCTTTGTTATTCAAATGTGTTATAACCTCTCTTTCTCTGGAGCAAATGTGAAGCTGCTCAATGTCAGGGCCTGCCTCTCCTTTGCTATCCCCTCGCAGTGCCTGGGTGTTTTGCTCTGCCTTCATAGATACATGAGAATGGTTGCTGAACTGAACTTAATGGAAAACTTCTGGCCTAAAAATCCAAGTTCCAAAAATTCCACACCTCTGGCCATTAGTATCCTTTGCGCTTTCTGGGCACCTTATAGAACTGTACTTGCCGGCTTCCTCATGGGCAGCTGGGGCCAAGTGATAAGTTCTGGCCAGTGAGTTGCGAGCAAGTATCCCGTCACTTCTGGGCAGACCATTTCTTTGTTGATATGAGATCCTTCAGAGTATTTTTTCTCTCTGCCCTGGGTCCCCAAGTAAGGATGGCAACGATGTGGACCAGGGACCCCTGCCTATCCAGGGTTAGAGAGAAAGCATGAGTGAGCAACCCTTGTGTTGAAGTCACTAAGATTTTGAGTGGTCCCCAACCCCAGCATAACCTAGCTCGCCATGACTGACATAGCCATGGTTAAGTTAGTCCATGACAAAGTGATCTTGTGATATTAGGCACTGCTGCATGAAGGTATTTATTCAACTTACTGATTTTCTGTTTCTGTTCTATGGCTTCTAACATAGAAATAGGAAGGGATAAGCTAATCCGGTAGGGCTTCAGGGAGTGGAAATGGCTCATTGGCCCCATCTGCCTACTCCAATGAGTCATAAAACTGCTGCTAACTTTGGGAGTGCTCACGTGTTGTGTGTGCATTCACTAACACCAGGAATGACAAACTCAAATGTTTTTAAGGACACAAAAGGTAAATACTTGGAGAGTGGTGGCCTGTGGGGAAATGGAGAAAGCATGCATCCCTAAAAAAATTCAAAATCAAAATTTCAAGAAAAACATGCTGGGCAAAGGAAGCTCACTTGCAGGTCAGTGTGGACCTCAGGTTGCTTGCTAGTAATCTCTCATCTATACAATCATTCCTTAATGGCTCTCATGTGCCAGGCTAGGCACTGTGAGGAGTTAAAGGGTAAACTTACGTGAATTCATCTATTAGCCTACATTCTAGATGGAGAAGTTTATTTATTTAGTCAATGGTTACATAGCATGTGCTATGTACACAGTACAGTTCTAAGAACTTTATAAGTATCTGTTTAAATCTTTATAACAATCTTTATTGAGTCCATTTTACAGATGGAAAAACTAAGGCTCAGAGAAGGTGTGTCATTTGCCCAAGGTCACAGTTCAGTTCAGTTCAGTTCAGTCACTCAGTCATGTCTGACTCTTTGCAACCCCATGAATTCCAGCACACCAGGCCTCCCTGTCCATCACCAACTCCTGGAGATCACCCAAACTCATGTCCATTGAATCAGTGATGCCATCCAGCCATCTCATCCTCTGTCGTCCCCTTCTCCTCCTGCCCCCAATCCCTCCCAGCATCAGGGTCTTTTCCAATGAGTCAATTCTTCGCATCAGGTGGCCAAAGTATTGGAGTTTCAGCTTTAGCATCAGTCTTTCCAATGAACACCCAGGACTGATCTTCTTCAGAATGGACTGGTTGGATCTCCTTGCAGTCCAAGGGACTCTCAAGAGTCTTCTCCAACACCACAGTTCAAAAGCATCAATTCTTTGGNCATCCTCTGTCGTCCCCTTCTCCTCCTGCCCCCAATCCCTCCCAGCATCAGGGTCTTTTCCAATGAGTCAATTCTTCGCATCAGGTGGCCAAAGTATTGGAGTTTCAGCTTTAGCATCAGTCTTTCCAATGAACACCCAGGACTGATCTTCTTCAGAATGGACTGGTTGGATCTCCTTGCAGTCCAAGGGACTCTCAAGAGTCTTCTCCAACACCACAGTTCAAAAGCATCAATTCTTTGGCTCTCAGCTTTCTTCACAGTCCAACTCTTACATCCATACATGACCACAGGAAAAACCATAGCCTTGACTAGGCGGACCTTAGTCGGCAAAGTAATGTCTCTGCTCTTGAATATACCATCTAGGTTGGTCATAACTTTTTCTTCCAAGGAGTAAGCGTCTTTTAATTTCATGGCTGCAATCACCATCAGCAGTGATTTTGGAGCCCACAGAGTTAGCAAATATTAGAGCCCGGATTTACATCCAGGCAGCCTAGCCCTCAAAGTCTGTGCTTTGTGAGACTCTGCTACTTCTCACAAGATGTAATACAAGGCAGCTTATGGCGAGAATCTCATTGATGAAAAGACCATGTAATTGCCTAAAGGATCCATACTCGGCTACAAACAACTTGTCTAGAATTTGTTTCCTGTTGGAAGGATTTGGCTTGCTTGATGTTAGGGGGAGTCCATATTTGATGTTTATCAATGAAATGAAAATGAATCTTGTTGATATTCATTTGGGCTTTGGCAAACTGATTTATTATTTCATTTAAGTGGGGTTCACTTTAGAAAATAAGCTGAATTCATCCTAAAGTCTTTAAAAAATAAAACACACTTTGACTATTTCTTTACACTTTTTCATTTAATTAATTTCAGACAGGAAGTAAAATCATCTAAGATTATCTGTTAGTATCTGTCTTAATACAGAGTCAGATTTTGTGGGACCTGAAAATTATTTGGAAGTCCTTTAAGAAAGCGAATATAATGTTACATGTAAAAACTTAGGCAGGGGTGTGACAGACATCTGTTCAAAGGTGGCGGGGGTGGGCTGTGTGGCTTAAGCACACCACTGGTTTCATACTGAATCACTCTGGGTCTGTCACCTTTGATTCTTTGACCATTCCAATAAAAAAGTGACAAACCCTTACTTTGTTCTTAATTTTCAATTATTTTGAGACTACAGTTATGTCTCCCCCTAAAAAATTCTTCTTGAAAACAGCATTTAGGAAACAAATAAGGCAGGGGACAATTAAGCATCATTCTTCAAAGCAATTTTCAGAAAAGCAGAATTAGAGATCTAGACAGTGCTCTGCAGTGTTTTGCCTGTAAACCACATAATTAAGAATGATAGGTAAATGAGACAGCAGAGATATATAAAATATTATGACTCTTTGTTAAGATAAGGCCAATAAAAAATAAATAAAAGAACCAGAAATCACAATTTATGTCAATGAGTATATTATTGGAGTCACTAGATTTTCCACTGCATTCAATTTAAAAAGTCCATTTTATAGGAAGAATGAAGGAACACTGGAATTGTTAATGTAGCCCAGGCCTAATATAGCACTGGCTAGAGAAGTTCCAATTCAGTATACAGCTGTAGAGTGAATACATTAATGAGCGACTGAATATGTATGTTTGAAGAGCAAGAAAAGGACAGATGGTGCTAATAGTGGTCACAAGCCTCCCCAACCAACCCTGACTCATAACTGCATCTTTTAGTTCTAATCCATTAGCCAGCAAGCTGGGGGAGGCAGTAGATATGTCCCCAGAGTCCCTCATGATAACAAATGTCTTTATGTTTATACATCTTGAGAGTCTGTAATGGAATCAGATTCACAGTCATGGACATAATATACTATGGGAGGAATCTTTTGAAGAAGTTGAAGAAAATGCTTTTAGAAGAGCGCCTTCCTTCAGGCCTGACATGTGTTTGTGTTCACTCCCTCTCTGCATTCTCTGAATATGATAAACATACTTCTCTCCAAACTCAGGATGCCCCGTTCCACGGTATGTCGTTCTTGGTCATTAAATAACAGGACTTGATATTAATGTTGGCTGTCTCCATCCCTCTTTAACAAAGTGTTTTCAGCCAAAGATATTAAACTAGTCAACCTCTCTTTTCCCCTGTCAGAGAAACAGCCAGCCTCCTGAAATCACAGCTCATTTATACCACGTTGGCGTGAATATTCAGACTCCATTTGTCTCCAGCTCTTAAAGACTGGTGTTAGAGTGAATGATAGACATTTTGTTTTGAATTAGCAAAAAGGAGGAGAAAAAAAAACACCCAAGTAGTAAGTTTGGCCTTAAAATATCTGTTTCAGGGAATGCAGCTCTGCTTTTTCCTCCAGTAAAAGTTGATTTTAAAAAAATCTAGATTTAATTTGGCATTAAGTTGGACCTGATACAGAAAATAGTAGGAAGGAAAATGTCTTAGTCTTCTCCCTGCCTCAGATTGAGCCTTTCATCCCTACTGGAGGACTGTCCCGTGGACTAGTGCAAGATGTTTGCAGCTTTGTTTTGTTGAACATCCCAAAGCAAACTTTGGAAGTAGTTGAGTCTGTGTCCTTGAACTGTACAAATCCTGTCACAGTTGGAACCTCAGACTTCTGATAGTTTTGTTTGAAAGCTAAATAGTAGGATCATTCTTTTTTTTCCTCTTTATGGCATACTCACTCATGTTTTTTGGAACAGAAGCCTGCAAAGGAGTTCTAGGCAAGAACTCCTGGCACCGTTGTTTGTTTTTCTCCCTGCTATCTGTGCCTTGATCTTGGTTTTCCCACCCTGACAAAACCTCTTTCCATCAACAGCCATGCTGGGTAGGAATGTGTGCTTAATGGAGGTACCTCCTAAGGCCAGGTACAATTCCCTGGCCAAGGAAACACCATCACTTGGCCAAAGTTACAAATTCTGCACATGATGATGCTGGAATGTCCTGTTACCTTCCTTATCATTAAAGTTTCAGGAACTGGGAAGATCTGAGAACCCATGCTCCTTGAGTCCTCTTGATTTCTAAGCAAACTTGTGCATTGTTCTGCAGCCACTACCAGAAATCTGTAGAAAAGACTTATAGTGCAAAAGTGATCCCTTCAGATTGTGCTGTAACAAGTACAGACACACTTGAACTAAACAGGAGGCTGCATATTGTGTCAAGAGTGTCCAGAGAGCCTTGTTCTGCAAAACTCAAGAGAAGATAAAGGAAAAAAACCCTCTCTTTCCATACCATCTGGAGCTTCAACTGACTCTAAAAATACTGGCCCATAGTGGTTATAAAAACTCCCATTTATGCTGTTCTAAACCAAGGCAAAGCCTGCTAGATGCTTACAACTCAAAGCACTTCTTATACATGCTCGTAGGAAAAGTGTCTTTCTCTTCATATTCTACAGCTGAATGAAATGAATGAAATGCAGTCTTGGGGCACCGCTGCTGGCCACCATTCATTTGGAATACCCAACCTAGGCCACTCAAGGATTGCAGAGCTGTTTTCTCTTGACTTCAAAATTTCTCCCTGCTCATTTTGTGCAAATAGCAATTTATGTAAAATCCACCGACACAGGTGCCATTAGCACTTTGGGTCACTGAGTGAAAAAGGGCATCTTTGTCCTGGCAACTTGAAGAATACCAAGAGGAAAGTATGGAAGTGGGGGGTACTTGAAGAAATCTGGTATCTCAAAGTTCAAGAAATGGAACAGGGTATGTAGAGAAGGAAGGAATTTACAAACCTCTGACAGGCTCTCCTGCTGATAATCAGACAATCCAAAGAAAGATAACGGGTTTCTGCTAGAGAAAGAGAACCAGTGGAGAAAGGGGAGGGGGGTGAGCACAGAGAAGCAAGGAAAAGAAATGACACTTTAGAAAATAACAGAGAAATGAATGAAGTTTTCTTCCTTTCATTTGTATCACACTAAGCAGGAAAAAAGTGGGAAATCCAGGGCTGGGGTGAAGGCGGCCCAATTAGAAATCACTTCTGATGGTGAGACCCAGAGAGGAGAAGCTTGCTATGGCCACCATGACTCAGGGCCTGGTCTGTTCATGCTTCATTAGCCCCCATTCTGTCCTGTGTGTGAAACATGAAAATATCACCAAAACCTCCTTGAAGGCATAGGAAGTGTGAGGAGACTAATGGACTATGGAAGGGGTTCAGTGCAGAGGAGGTACATTCCCCTCAGCTGAGTCCTTTACTGACAGTCTGGACAAGACGATGTTCCATGGCAGAGGCGTCCCAGCTTCCTGACCTTCTGTCTCTTTGGACACAGAGGAGTCTAATCGTGGACCCCCCCTACTGTCCAGTCTGATCAGCTCTGATTGTGATGGAGAAAACGGTCCTAAAGGGAAGTGCTGATGTACAATAGCCCTGGGCAAGCAGCTGGGGAGTCAAACACAGGCTCGTGGGTGGAGTTGGCTAGACAGGAGCGAGCTCCCCAGGAATGTCTGGGGCAAAGCCCTAAAGGAGAGGACAGAAGAAGGTATAAAATAGGACCAAAGGAGTAAGCGAAGAGAGAAACAGACAGACATCCACAGTTGCTAATACACATGTTCTTACATTAGAAATGCCATTTAGATTTCTTCCTCCTGTTATTCACCAGGAAAACTTTCTACATGGAATTTCTAGTGGCACTATTAAACCGCTGCTCTTCTCCCTCTGCAATCTTTCTGGGTGGCCTCATAATTCCTGTGTATAGGTTATGATTATGAAAATTTCTATCTCTAGTTATTACCTGGGCTTCAGACGTGCATAGCCCTTGTATTCTAGACACACACCCTTGGATGTCGCACAGGTCCTTAAACTCAGCAAGCCTCAGTCTAAACTCACTGTCCTTCCCTTTTGGCTCCCAAAAGAGTGTTCTCAGTATCTGGAGCAGGTCCATGTTATTTACTCTTTGAGGAGTGAGGTAAATCTCCCACCATCAGTTAATCATATATATATATATATATATTTTTTTTTTTTTTTTTTTCAGTCTCTCTCTCCAGCTTTGACTTATTTCCACTGTTTGGAAGTTAGGAGACAGGCAGCAAGTAAGGAGAAAGCACCACTAATAATCATTATTTGGAGGTAGTCTTAAAGCAAATTACAGGTTCAGAGACTTGTACCTTACCTCTCCATTCACTTATTCATTTAATAACTACTATTGAATGCTCACTATTTACAAAGCCTCCTCTAGTGCTATGAAAGATGCAAAAGGCACACTTTTCAGCTTCAAAAATTATGTGATGAGACAGGGAAGTGAGAGATGTATACAAAGGACTGCAACATACTGTAGGAAAACCAAATATTCTAAGAGTGATATAAATGCTAAGGTAGTTCAGGAGAGGAGACTCAGAGAGCCGTCTATATGCAACAAACTAAAAATCAGCATATGGGGAAAAACGATCGGATATTAGAGACTGAGCTGTGTTCCCACAAATTCATATGTTGAAATCTTAGCTCCGAATAACTTAGAATATAAACAAATTTGGAGATCTGGTCATTACAGAGGTAATTAAGAGGAAATCTTTAGAGCGTGCATCAGTCCGATATGACTGGCCCTTCTAAGAAGAGGAAATGTTGGACACAGAGAGAGCACTCCAAACATGTGCTGGCAGTGGGATGCTAGTGAAGACACAGGATAAGAGGGCCATCTGCAAGTCAAGGAGAGAGGCCTTCGAAGAAAACCAACCTGTCGCCTCCTTGAACTTCCAGCCTTCGTAACTGTGAGAAAATAAATCTCGGCTATGTAAGCCACCTGGTTGCGGTAATTTGCTGAGCAGCCACAGAAAACCACTTCTCCCAGCTAGTACTAGTCTTGGAAAAATTGTGAACGAGTGAGCTTTCCTTTAGCTTCTCCATCCTCTGCCTTCTGAAAGTTCCTCTTGCTGCTCCCCAGGTAGACTGCCTACTGGTAGAAGTTCTTCCAGGTGAGGAGGATTTGCTGAGAGTGAAGAGTACTTCCTTCTGAAATCATTGTTTGTTCAAAGGTGTGCTCCTTTAGCCCCATCATCTCTCTATTCCCTCAAGTCAGCAACATTCTTGGAAAGTGAAAAACTTCATTATTGACTGGGGACTGTTTTGCTTAATATACTAGAGATGCAGGAAAAAAATTAAAAATAAAGCAAAAAAAAAAAATTCAGATTCCAAAACAGGAAAACAATTCTTTCAAACTTGATAGACTACTTGGTAAATAAACTATGAAAGGCATAGCAGAACCCTTGGTTTCTCACAATGCATCTTTAGGTGTGAGAATTTAGACAATCAGGCAGAAAAGCTATGTAATTGCTAAGATCAGAGCCCTCCCCACCAACAAAACCATATAAACTCTACTCACAGGTAAGCAGTCAAATGTCTGCTCGTGAACCTCTGGTTGATTACCAATCCCTATGAATTTGGCTGGATGATCTTCAAGCTTTTCAATGATTACCTGGCATAAAAGGATGGAAACAGTGGAGTGAATTTTAGTTAATGTAGAACTATTCCAAATATTAGTTAATTATTATTCCAAATATTTAGTTAATGTAGAACTATTCCAAATATTCCAAATATAAGAAGATACAATTTCTTTCTCAGGTACTGATGTTGGTTAGGACCATGAAAGGGAAATAAAGCACAGATATAAATAAATATTGCATTTGCAATTGATAGTCGTATTTGCATTTTAAAGAAAATTAATACAATTATTACAGAGTCAGTCCCTAAATTCTTTTAAATAATGGAGGTGAGAGCATGGAGCACTACCAATGCCAACAATCAAGACCAAAGGCATTAGAATATACACAGGGACACTGCCTTTTCTAAGTTTACCTTCAAAATCCTCTAAACCTCAGTCTCTCAAAGTCTTTTTAGACCCTTTGCTTTGCCCAAAGTCTTCTGCTATTGATGTTTAGGAACTCGGTTAATAGGTAAAAGAGGAGGCTCCAGAAGATTACAAATAATGATAGAATGCATTAGTAGATAATCTAGAGGTAACTCTCTTGTACTTGAAACACAGCAACAAATATTAGATATTAGACCAAAGAAATAATGAACTGCAACAGCAAATCACCATTGCATCCCTAACCTGCCCCAACATGATGCAGCAAGGATGCTATGGGTATGAGTGTGGGAAGTGCAGCTCTGGGTTTTAACGTTTGCCTTTTTTGGTAGAATAATGGGGCCCACATGGACGTTAAGGACACACCTTGCTTTCTCCCACTCCATTCTTTGGTTTTTAGCCTTGGAAGAAATTAGAAGTTCTTGGAGTTTAGGGACTGGCTTGGAATCACACTGCTGGGAATCAATGTTAGATTCTTAGATTCTCATTTCAGATTTCAAAGGTAAAACGCAAACCAAACAATAAGCTGCCTAGCATGGTATAAACGGTTTGTATCCATCTCAGGAAGGCTCGTTTGCAAACTAAGGATGGGAAACCCTGCTGCTAAGTCACTTCAGTTGTGTCCGACTCTGTACAACCCCACAGACAGCAGCCCACCAGGCTCCCCCGCCCCTGGGATTCTCCAGGCAAGAACACTGGAGTGGGCTGCCATTTCCTTCTGAGGGGCTTGTAAATTGTTTAGTAGGGCCAGGTGTTATTTCTTATTCCATTTCTTTATTCCTGAGAGTCACCCAGGCTACCTTCAGCTCCCCTCCCTCAACCTCTACATCTCCTCCTATTTGTCCAAAATGCACACTTCAACTGTTGTATTGTCGTACATCTACAGTACCTTGCTCAGTATTCTGGAGATGGAGGCATTGATCTTAAGGAGCCTAATATCTAGCTGGAGTGATAAAAGATATAATTATCCTTCTAGGTTACAATGCCAGAAAGTGGTAAGAGCTCCAAATTCCATTTAAATTCCTTTCCTTCTGCTGTGGGCCTCATATTGGAGGCCTTTCTTATAAAACTGCAGAAAAGGGGGACAAGAAAATCTGTGAGACATCTGCTAGCTGGAAAAGTTGCTCAAGCCTGGCTTACAGTCTAGCTCCCTATAGCTCCTAGGCTTCTGCCAGCACACAGCAGGGCATCCAGAAATTTGGTTGAGAGAGTGAACAAAACCTATGAGTTAGAGGGGGGTGATGAACTCCTCAAAACTGTAGGCCAGACCCGGGAAGCCCTGGCATAGCACGAGAGAATAGAGTTTAGATGAGAACAAATCCCATGAGTAAGTTTAAAAACAGGTAAGGACTGAGTACCTAGTCCCCATGCTGCCACATCCAGACCTACTGCGTCTATTCCCTGGCCTTTCTATCATCATCTCTAGAATGCAGGGAAGGCATGATCCCTGACCCTCCTAACTTCAGGGCAGCTTCAAGGGCCTAAGAGTTTGTTGATGGTCTTGACCTTGGCTGTACACTACAATCATTCAAGGAGCTCTGAAAAAATGACTCAACCCAGGGACCCCCCTTTGATCAACCTAACGGATTTGGGGCATATGTTAGGACCCAGGCGTATGCGTTTCTCAACTGTCCTCAGTGAGTCTAAAGTGCTGGCAGGTTGCAAGTCACTGAGATAAAGACGCAGACTTCTTTTCCAAATCATCGAGCCCTGTGCACATGTAGGGTGCAGGTGGGAGAGATTCCCCTCCAGGTCCTGCTCCTCTCTCTGCGCCAGGAACATATCTGAGACTTGCCAGTGAACAAACAGCCAATGAACCTGGCTTCATGGCACTTCTGGTACACTGTCCCCACAGTATCGAGGTTCTCAGACTGGCTGCACATCAAAGTCTTCTGGGAGAGCTTTTTCAAGAAAATATGACATGGAAAATTCCAGACAGGTGTCCAGAAATTTGTACATTACAAGAAGTTCCTTACATTCAGATGCTGATGCAGATTATAGTACCCACTCCACATGTTGCTCTTGCTGTTGTTTAGTTGCTAAATCATGTCTGACTCTTGGCTACCCCGTGGACTGTAGCCCTCCAGGGTCTCCCAAGCAAGAATACTGGAATGGCTTGCTATTTCCTTCGCCAGGGATCTTCCCCACCCAGGGATTGAACCCAGGTATCCTGCAGTGGCAGGTGGATTCTTTACCACTGAGCTACCAGGGAAGTCCATCCCTTCCACATAGGCCTCTCATTCTTGACCCTCAGGCTTCATCAAAGGAACAGGAAACTAGAGGAAATCAGGGAGTTATTTGACTAATGAATGAATCAAGAGATTTAAACTTACAGGAAAAAAAAAGTCCTCAGTACCTTCCCCCAAACCCTCTGGCAGGGTCAATACTTCTTTGCCTAGTTTCCCTTTCCCTGGTCCCAATTCCCTCAGGATTTTTATTTTTAAAATTGGGAACAAATAAAGAAAAATATAAAAAATCGGGGATCTGGGGAAATGTTTCTTTTTTGGTCTGTAGAGTCTATGTATATGTTAATGAACCATCTTGTTAGTGAGACAAAGATAGAAAGGCTTTTGAGGGAAACCGTAAGGTGAACAGCACAGTGACTGAACACAGAGTTTGTCTTCACATATACTTTTCATTTTCAGATTGAGGACGGAAGGGCCAGAAAGTTGATGAAGCTCTCACTTCCTGCTTCAAGACCATTTTCTACTGTCCGCTATCTTGCAACTTCAGATACTTGCCTGGGTGAACCATTATTCGCTGGATCCCTTTAAGCTTCTCATTCGGTGCCCAACATATAGGGATGGACTGACTTGAAATTCTCTGCAGGCAAAGCTAAGTCTAGACCGGACATGGTAAGGAAGGGAACGACCGGAGAGGAAGGAAGAGGGTCCGGAAGAGCGAGCCGGGCGGCGTGAGGCACACGAGCCCCGCCGCCTCGGTCCAGTCGCCTTCCCAGCCAGTGGCAAACAGCCAGGTGCTATTTATTGCTCCTCTGATTGAACTGTCTGCTCAGGCATGAGGGGAAATGGGGTTTTATATGAAGAATTCACTATGGGGAAATCAAGGTGTAATAAAAAGAAAGGAGGACTCTCTCTCCTTTCAATCAGCTTTCTAGTCTTCTAAGCGGAGTGATTTTCTTAAAACCCTCAGGAAACCTCTAGGTAAAGCCATTCAGTAGCATGAGGAGCAAGACCTAGCACCTTCCTAGGTTGCACAAATGGAAAAATGTTGACAGTACATACTTGCAAAAAGTGGTTATGCTTCTCCTTTAAAATTCCTATCACAAGTGTTCACAGAAAAATGCCATTTTCCAAAAAGATACCATGGGGTTGGATAACGGAGAGTATCTCAAATGATAACTTATTATAACAGGGAGTTATCGAAAAGGTTCAGTTAGAGATCCTTTATAAAAAAGAATAACTTCATGGAGTCAACAAGAAGAACTGGGTTTTCATTAATTTATAATTGCCTTGTGGAGTTGAGTTAAGGTCCTTTGATTTCAACATTAATATTTATATTAAAAAATCCCCCATGACACTTTTGTTAATATGCTCTGCTCTCCTCATGGAGATTCTGATAACTACTGTGTGTTAAGGGTTTTTACTGCCAGGCCCTGTGCTAAGCTCCTTTCATATATCTCAATTTATCATTATAACAACCTAATGAGATACATGTTCTTAACAAAGGAGAAGCCCTGAGAAATTTGTTGCGTTTAACACATTGGCCTAAATTCACCCAGCTAGTAAGTAATGAAGCCAGTATTCAAATCTGGGGGCAGACTCAGCCTGACAGGTATAGGAGACGGATACACGCCCACATTCATTTACAGAATGAGTGAGTTCTCTAAGCCGGGACGGGACACACAGCGAGGAGCAAGGGCTCTGCTCTCGTGGAAGTTATATTCTGGTGGAATAGATAGCATGCCTATTTCCAATAGTGAGCAAATAAAAGAGCCTAATGTGGCAGAGGGCCACTGACTGCTGGATGGTGAGAGATGGTCTCTCTGAAGAGGAGCTACCTAGGCTGAAAATATATTTCTGGTTTAAGGAGTCACTCGTGTGAACAGTTTCTGGAAGAGCCTCTGAGAATCCTGGTGGGAGGTAGAGGGTTTTATGAGATGACTGTGTGTGCTGTGATCATGAAACTCTTCCAAATTGTTCAGTCCATATGGGATTCAGGCTTATCTGTCCATTAGCAGAATATACAATGCTGAAAGATGTGCTGAACAAAAAGGGACTTACCAAAAAAGAAAAAAAAGATTGTCAGAGTACCACCTTTGCCAGAAACCATGAGGATGGCAGAGGTGCTGGTCATCTGTCTCTGGCCATCGGGGAGCATGCCAAGGATGCAACTGGTTACCTGAGCATCCAATGCCCAGGACAATAGATGCCCCCTGCACTCCTGTTAACTTGGTAAACTTGAAGAGAGCTGTCTTCTGTGGGTTTCCATGAGCTCCTTTCGGTCTTATGCATTGGAGAATAAGGCAGAACATTTCTTAATAATAAAAGAATGAAACACTACAGGATATAATCCTTGGAATGGGAAAGGAATGGTAAGAAGCTATTTCAGACTTAGTTGGCAGGAAGTCACATAATTTGTGGGAATGGAAATTAAAATAAAATATTTAAAAATAGATCTATGGGTTTTAGTCAAAATGCGCCAGTAACAATAAAACATTAATAATTGTCTCTTGTGAATTGTCTCTGTTTTACATTTATAGTTGAATATGGGACCGAGGAGTATTTTGGAAGAGAAGAAATATGTGATCTCAGGGAATTTGGGTCACTTAAGTAAATACTAATGAGTGAGTTGACCTTGACCAAGTTATTTAAGTACTCTTGGCCCCTCAATTCTTTCATCTGTAACATGAAGCATTTGGAATAGATTTTTAAAGATCTCTCCAATTCAGAGGGTTTTCCTATAATTCTATGGCTTTTTAAGGAAAAAATATATAATGTGTATGTCTCAGTATCTATGAATGACCTTGTTATGGCTGGGAATAAAACAAGTTCTGTCAAGTTCAGCATTGAAGGGGGTTCCCAGAGAAAAGAATTGCTTTTCAGGGACCACCTACACCACCCCTTCTCCATTATTTCTAAAAGATAAATGTATCTTACAGTTCTTGGAGAATCTATTGAACACCTACTATGTGCAAGGTACTTGATATTTGTTATCTAATTAACCTTCAAAAGAAAACCAAAAATAGTTGTTTAGTATCTTATTTCAAAGTAAGGATACAGATTCAGATTCATTGTCACATAGTTAACATGTATCAGAGTTGAAATTGCATCCCAGACTTGTTCAACTTCAAAGCACTTTCTAGCAGTGAACACTTGGAGTGGAAAGGACAAGAGTCAATAAGAGAATAAGAGACAACGTTTCTGAAAAGCACAGCAGATTTTCTGCAGTAATCTGGCCCTGAGTAGGAAAAACTCAAAAGTAAAAGAAGGAAGAACTACTTTGGAGTTGATATATCTATTTCTCACTTGTGGTGGAAGTTACACAACTATCTGTATTTGTCAAAACTTATAGAACTGTACACTGAAAGGAGTAAATTTTTACTATATATTAATTATCAGTTCAGTTCAGTTCAGTCACTCAGTCATGTCTGACTCTTTGCGACCCCATGAATCGCAGCATGCCAGGCCTCCCTGCCCATCACCAACTCCCGGAGTTCACTCAGACTCGCGTCCATCGAGTCCGTAATGCCATCTAGCCATCTCATCCTCTGTCGTCCCCTTCTTCTCCTGCCCCTAATCCCTCCCAGCATCAAAGTCTTTTCCAATGAGTCAACTCTTCTCATGAGGTGGCCAAAGTACTGGAGTTTCAGCTTTAATATCATTCCTTCCAAAGACACTTTGATTTAAAAAATGCAAGCAAGAAAAAAAAAGAGGAAAGAGTCTTGAGACATAGTCTCAGACCTTTGGAGAATTCATCTGTGGAGAAAGGGCAAGCTAGAAGTCAATGGAATCATAGGAAATGGCAGATGAATTTCAAATTCAACTGAAGGGAATTTCCCCAATTCTATTAAACCACAAGAAGATAAAGTAACTCAGTCTGGAGGAAAGTAACATCACCTAGCACCTCAACTGGATATCCATATGGAAGAAAGGAAAAGAAAATCTTGACTTTTATTCAATATCATATATCATACGCCCCCTCCTCCAATTCCAGATTCATTACAGATCTAAATGTGAAAACTTATACATTAAAGCTCTCAGAAAAAAGAAGATACCTCTATGATCTTGGGACAGGCAAAGATTTTGTAAATAGGGTATGTAAATTATTAACCATAAAAGAATAAAATTGATAAACTGTACTGCATCAAAATTAAGAACCATAAAGGGAGTGAAAGGCAAACCACAGATTTAGAAAATGTACATTAGCAAAACTTACATCTGACAAAGGACTTGTATTTAAATATTCAAAGAATTCCCACAAATCAATAAAAAATATGACTCTATAAAGCTACCAACAGTATTTTTCACAGAACTAGAACAAATAATTTCACAATCTGTATGGAAATAAAAAAAACCTTGAATAGCCAAAGCAATCTTGAGAAAGAAGAATGGAACTGGAGGAATCAACCTGCCTGACTTCAGGCTCTACTACAAAGCCACAGTCATCAACACAGTATGGTACTGGCACAAAGACAGAAATATAGATCAATGGAATAAAATAGAAAGCCCAGAGATAAATCCACACACCTATAGACACCTCGTCTTTGACAAAGGAGGCAAGAACATACAATGGATTAAAGACAATCTCTTTAACAAGTGGTGCTGGGAAAACTGGTCAACCCCTTGTAAAAGAATGAAACTAGAACACTTTTGAACACCATACACAAAAATAAACTCAAAATGGATTAAAGATCTAAAGGTAAGACCAGAAACTATAAAACTCCTAGAGGAGAACATAGGCAAAACACTCTC
>SJYV01014450.1:779039-814681 GCA_006410875.1 Neotragus pygmaeus
GGGGGGGGGTTCAGGATGGGGAACACGTGTATACCAGTGGCGGATGCATGTTGATGTATGGCCAAACCAATACAATATGTTAAAGTAACTGAACTGAATTAACCTCCAATTAAAATAAATAAATTTATATTAAAAAATAAGTAACAACTCTAATGGGTACTTTACAAAAAGAGGATATTAAAATGGCAATAAACATATGAAAAGTGCTCAATTTCATTAATCATTAGACAATTCTAATTCAAATTACACACTACTAGAATAGCTAAAATTGCAAAGACTGACAGTTCCAAGTTTTGATGAGCAACTGTAACTCTCATGCACTGCTGTGGGAATGTCAATTGGAATAATCACTGAGGTAAAATATTTGGCAGTATCTGCTAAAGCTGAATATTGGTCTAACTGGTGACCCAGAAAGCTTACTCCTATGCATACAGATGACAAAGATCCATGCCTATCTTCATCAGAACACGTGAACTAGAATGCTCATACCAGCACTACTCAAAACATCCGCAAAGTGGAAATCACCTCAGTGTCTATCAATAGTAAGATGGATAAACTGTGGTTGGTAAACAACAAAATACGGTGTTGCAAATTAGAATAATATAATTATCACTCACGTAATGAATTTCAGAAACATAATTTTAAATAACAGAGTTTGGACACTCCTCTGCCCCAAATTCTGTAGGATTACATTACTATAAAATTCAACAAAAACAAACAAATAAAACAAACAAAAATGTCACTAGGTGTCGAAGTCAAAATGATGGTTATCCTGGGGCAGTGGGGGAGGGGAGGAGGCATGACTGTGGAAGGGGGCACGAGGGGGGTCCTGGGGTGCTAAGTAATGTTCTGTTACTTGATCTGGGTGTTGACTACATCGCTTTGCTCATTCTGTGAAAATTAACCATGCTGTATAGTTACGATTTGTGCGCTTTTCTGTATGCTACACATCAACAAAAAGATTATTTTAATAACATGTGAATAGAAAAAGATGAAGCCTCAATCTGGAAAGATGACAACTAAAGGGAATTTATGAGCTCAACATATATAAAATTATGAAAATTTAATATTCCCAGTCATATATTACTATATATTAGAGTAGGAAAATAAAATAATAAAAAGAAAGACAAACAATGAGAGAAAACAAAATGTAATATAAATGAATGTACTCTGTAGGGGGAAAATCGCAGTCGGGAAGGCTGGGATCAATTTGGCCAGTTATTTCTAAATTAAAAATCAACACTGGATTATTTACCAATGACTTAGTGAACTTTCCACATATATATTTTGGCTTACTATATCTTAGAAGGGAAATATTGAATGTTTTTGCAAGTGGCCCATACCAAAGCAATTCAAATACAGGGACTACTTATCATCTTAAGATGCTGTAAAACCTTGGAGTGCATTCAGGCCCTTGCTCACTAACCAGTGTCTCCTCTTCACTTTCCACCACTGCTCTTCCCAAATCTATCTCCAGTGCCTTACGTGTACCTTAAGTTCTTGCACAAAGTTTCCTCTTCGGTTGTTTCAACTGTTTGTTTCCATTTAAGTTTTGGCCTGTGCATCTTGAGTAACATTTGCCTATAGTATGCTTGTATTTCAGTGTAAATTTTTATGCCTGTGGGAGAATCTCTTGATTTTTGTAGGATGCATTTTTCATATTCTTATGAGATTATGCATATGGATATACAGAGATATTTGTATAAACTAGTAGATAAGAGGGACAACATGTATCAACAGAATACTATGTTAGGAATTTAGCTACCAAGCAGACTAAATAAAGCAAGAGAGTAAGGAAATTGCTCTTATAATTCAAGAAAATGTCAATTATCCAATGAAAGTAAAAATTGTCTTGGCATCCTGCAACAAACAGTTTCACTGGCTTGCTAACAAAGCTTAACAGTATTCAGTCAGGTTGGAAATGCCTTAAAAGCAGCATGGAATTGTGAAAGAAGACAGGCTGTGAGGTCGTAAGAGAGATATATGAGCTTAGGAATCAGTTATTTATTTTTGCTAGTGATACAGAAATTATTCCTGCCAATGCAGGAGACATAAGAGATGTGGGTTCAATCCCTGGGTTGGAAAGATCCACTGGAAAAGGGCATGGCAGCCACCCACTCCAGTATTCTTGCCAAGAGAATTCCATGGACAGAGGAGCTTGATGGACTATAGTCCATAGGGTCGCAAAGAGTTGGACACAACTTAAGCAACTTAGCACGCATGCACAGCAGAGTCTATTTTAGAATGAGGATAATAAAAACTGCTTTGAAGGGCTTTTACTCATCTATGTCTATGTAGTACTTTGCTAATGCTGCTCTGGAGGCATTGCCACAGTGGGCTGTCATTTTATGAGCATGGGCTTCTTTATTTATTTATTTTTTTTTTACAATTAAAAAAAAATTGAAGTATGATTGCCTTACAGTGTTGTGTTAGTTTCTTCTGTGCAACGATGTAAATCAGCTATCAGTTCAGTTCAGTTCAGTTCAGTCGCTCAGTTGTATCCGACTCTTTGTGACCCCATGAATTGCAGCACGCCAGGCCTCCCTGCTCATCACCATCTCCCGGAGTTCACTCAGACTCACGTCCATAGAGTCCGTGATGCCATCCAGCCACCTCATCCTCGGTCGTCCCCTTCTCCTCTTGCCCCCCATTCCTCCTAGCATCAGAGTCTTTTCCAATGAGTCAACTCTTCTCATAAGGTGGCCAAAGTAGTGGAGTTTCAGCTTTAGCATCATTCCTTCCAAAGAAATCCTAGGACTGATCTCCTTCAGAATGGACTGGTTGGATCTTCTTGCAGTCCAAGAGACTCTCAAGAGTCTTCTCCAACACCACAGTTCAAAAGCATCAATTCTTTGGTGCTCAGCCTTCTTCACAGTCCAACTCTCACATCCATAAATCAGCTATATGTATACATATATCCCCTTCCTCTTGAGCCTCCCTCCCACCTAGCTCTCATCCCACCCCTCTAGGTCATCACAAAGCATAAAGCTGAGCTCCCTTTGCTATACAGCTGCTTCCCACTTGCTACTAATAATTTGTTTTACAGATGGTAGAATATATATGAGCATGAGCATCTTGATGGCAAGGAGTGGTCTTACTCATAATTCTATCCCAAGCATTTAGTAAATTCCATGACATACAATACTCTGTAAAAGTTCACTGGTGAGTGAATGAGATAACATATAAAGTGTCCGTTACTGAATCTAGAATGCTATAGGCTCCCAATGAATATCACCCCTTTCTTTTCCTCCTCCTTTTGTTATTCTCTATCTGGAAAGAAGAATGAATCAACCCTTAGCTTATTTTTATTAGATAGCTAGGACTAGCCAAGGTAGCCAATGAAGTATTTCTGAATTCCCCTTCAAATTTCATGGGAAACCAAAGACACGGCTTATATTTTTGTTCACAGAGGAGCCAATTTTGTACAAGTATGAAGATGAAAAAAATTCTTATTTGAACAACAAGATCACATAATGGTACAAAAGAAGGGTTTTGCTATCATAAAATGGTTCCTATTTGCTGCAGCTTTTCCTCTTTTTTTCTTGGAAAATTTTTGAATAGGAATAATCAATGATGTTATTTGCATTGGCCAAGATTTTTCAATTGTTAATAGAAGAATAAGGGTGAATTTTTAGAGGCAAGATAATTTCTAATCAGAGAAGCCTTAAGAATGTGTCCATGGCAGGGTGAGGGTTAGATGTTTATTTTTAAGCTTTATGAAAAGTTCTCTACTTGTCTGAAACAAGCAGGAAAGCGAAAGTAATTTATGGTATTATGAAATTTCTGAGCTTCTCATGGGAAAGTAGCTGACGTCAGTGTTTGATAAGCTTCCTGTGGCTACAAACATATGAGACATTAATTCCTAAGAAAAATGCAATCTTTCTCTTTACAGAATCATGGTGTGCCTGCACCTGGCATTTCGTTTAACTGCCTCCCATCAGGAAAAACCTAATGTAGATATTTTTAGAAGTCCAAAGATTGTAGAGAGGCAATGGCAATTGTTTTTGTCACCATCATCATCATAAACATCAGCATTACCACCACCATTATTATTATCAACAAGCACTGGTGTTGTTTATATTATTTGTAAGGCACTCTTAAAAACTGGGGCTCTCATGAATAATATTAAATGGCACACTTAATTTTTACATATATTAAAATCTCCAAAGCATACCGTCTTCGTGGCACTCATCTGCCTATGGGGTTATGTATGGCTTCTTTATTTTTCAATTGAGTCTATTTTATTTATCAGGTATTACTTTATTTTTAAGTAACAGTTTTATTAAGATATAGTTCACACACCATACAATTCATGTCAGAGAATTTATCTGTTTAAGTGTGTAAATCAATAGTTTTAGTACATTCAGATCTGTGCAATTATCATCACAATCTTAGCCATCTCCCCACTCACCATAATATCCCCTATATCTTCCAGCCCTAAGCAACCACTAAACTATATTTTGTTTCTATAAAGTTCTCTGTTGTGAACATTTCATATAAATAGAACCATATAATATATGGTCTTTCATAACTGAGTTATTTCACTTGGTACACTGTTTTCAAGGTTCATTCATATAGTAGCATGTATCAGCATTTCATTCGTTTTTATGGCCAAATAATATTCCATTGTATGGATATATCACAATTTACTTATCCATTTTGTTTGTTGATGGATGTTTTGTTATTTGCTTCTTTTGCCTGTTGTGAATAACGTTGCTATAAACATTTGTATACAAGTTTTTGCACAGACATATGTTCTTATTTCTCTCGGGCATATACTGGGAGTGGAATTGCAGGGTCATGTGGTAATTCTATGTTTAATTGTTTGAGAGACTACAAGACATTTTTCCAAAGTGGCTGCACCATTTGATATTCCTACCAGCAGCGCTCTGTTTTTTCAACATCCTTGCTATGCAAGGCGAATAACTTGTAAATATTTGCTGTGCAGTAAACTTCAGGCATATAGAATAAGTCTGATAATTGTAAGTTTAGTTACAATTCATTAAATCAAACCCATTAGTTTCAATAGACTCTCAGTTTATTAACAATCTCAGTACTCAGGAATTTTGAATATTCATAGAGAAGCAGTGTCCTAATTCAGTTCTTTCTGGTTGAGACTACAGGTAATCAAAGCAACTGGATTATTTATTCAATCTAGTCAGCTCAGTGGAAAATTTGAGCACACTTTATTGATTTTGTGAGTCAATATTCTTGTTTCTATTATATAGTATGTACTTTGTTTAAAGTATTCTTAAAACTTTTACTAGTGTTAGCTTTTACTACTGATTAAAATTCAAGGACTGCATATTATATATTTTTTGTATGGCTGGTTGCTCAAGATGAGCAAAGCCACAAAGCAAAATACCACAAAAAATGGAATGAAACTGTTCCTCTTCTCTAGGTTGTAATCTACTAGCAAAGCCCACCTTTCTCCTCCACTCCAGGGCTTTATGCCAAGACCTGATTCAGAGCCTTAAGCACAAAAGTCTGACTGGGAATGTGAACAGCGGTAGGACTGAGGGCCTAGAACCTAGAATCACTTTGTCCTACCCATGTAACAAAGACAAAAACATCAATGTGTGTAGCCTTGAAAAAAATTTTCTGGTTGATGTCATTCCTCAGCATTTAAAAATGTCAGTCTCTGCATAATGTATTTGCACATTTAACTCAAAGAGTAGACAGTGAAGGCTGCAACCCCATGGATGAGATAGAGGGGCCTTTTCACTGGAAGACTGGTATAACATCATGCTAACTCTGTCCCTGTTCATCATCACCCCCCAGTTATCAGTCTGTGATTGTCTTGGAAACTATGGACATCAGCAAACACAGCAAAATAACAATGCACAGGGGACTATTTTGTGCACAGGGCCCTGGGAAGGGCCAGTGGAATTCCTCTGATCGCTTGCCTTTTGACTTTTTCCCATAGACCTTGTTTTTGCACTGAAATGTCTGGAATGCTTGGTAGGGATGAAGTGGTCGGTCACAAGGCAATTATGCTTCTATCATCAATGGGATCAGTCATTTGTGGACTGATTTCCAAGTGACTAGTGGTATCATCAATGGACTAAGAATACAAACGAAAGCAATTTTATAGTAAACAGAGCTTTCATATTCCTTTTCCCAAATGATTTTCATGTCAACCCTGGATATCAGTAAGATAAATATTATTGGAAACATTTTATAAACAGGACCTAGAGAGTCCTGGAGAAGTTAAATGGTTTGTCCAAGGCCTCTCAGCTAGTGGTGAGTAGATACGGGTCTCCAGATCTTTTCTCTTTGTAGACTCTAGTCTCTGACTCTAGTTAGTTACTTAACAACCAAGTTCACTCAGCAGGAGCTGATTGTTTTTTATTTTAAGACAAATCAATCACTATATTTGTTTTTAGAGGACAGATAAATCCATTTATTTGACTCCCAACTGGTATCATGGGATAAAAAATTTCAAACCAACAATCCTGAGAACCGATTCTCTGTTACCCTTACAATTTGCACTCTTTGCAGTAATGACATGGTGTGGGGAGTGCTACCATCGATAAATCCTTCAAGTAATCATCTTAACCTCAAAGCACCTGAACATCAAAAAAGATCTGTCAAGGTATGGAGGCCCACCAGATGTTTTCCACATGAATTCTCAATCACAGCATCATTACCCATGAAGTGTCATCAGAAATCTGAGGTTACATGTGATTTACTCTTTATTAAACCATTAGGAAGGAATCAAGGTTATCTCTGTCAACCTGACTCTCACTCAGTTGCACTCTCGGAATCTTTCTTGGGTGGAAGAAAAGGCCTTCTTATGTGTGTTCCTGAGAGTGAGACTTTGCTGTGAATATCGTTCCTCACACATGACACAGCGAGAAAAATATTTCGAGATCTGCTCATCTTCTATTCCTATATCATGACACAAAACATCAGCCCAGTTTGAGATTCTATTTCTAGTTATGAAATGGAAACTGCTAAGGATGAGGCAGAGACAGACTGACGAGATCTCTGCCCTCACTGAGCTAATTCCCTAATGAGAAAAGTAAAAATTATTAAACTATTTTTCACTTTTTTGTTATTTTTCTGGCTTGAGTTCCTGAAAAAAAATTTGTGATTAGGAACCCTTAACATATGATCTACTTTCTTAATGTCTTCTTCACTTCTATACCCCCTGCGCTTCGTGGAGTTCTGAGTACACGTTAGTTTCGCAGTAAATATGTGTCATGTCTCTAGATGTTCCGACTTTTCTATTTCTAAATTTTGACTTATTATCCAGGGTCATTTTTTCTGGGACCAGATTCAAACTGGATACAAATAGGGCAATCAGAATCTCACTGAAGGCTGTTACTAATGATTTTATTGGCAATTATATTAGATGGTTGATGGTCATGTGGACAATACATCAGCTTCAATCTTTTATAGCAACAAACTTAAACCCAGGCTGATCTCTTAAAAAAAAACAAAACAAAACTGTGTGTGATTAAACAAATGGAGCATGGAGTGAAGATACAGATGGCTCAATAAAATCCATTTTCACATTAATACAATATTTCAAATTTAACATTCTATAGTAAATTTATCTCTAAAGAACAGCATTTTTTAAACAGCAGTGTCTTTATTCATATGCCAACAAAGATACCAACAGAAGCCTCATCAGGGACACCATTTATAGCTGAGTTCATTGAATTAAATAAAGGAGACAAATTAGTTCAATAAAATCTTTTGGGCAACTGCCACCACCAAATAATTTCATACTGGGCAGCTCTCTGTCTTTTGAAATGGCAATTCTGGCATTATGAAGGCACATAAGGACTGAATAGAGCTGACAAGTATGTAAAATGTACCTTGCAGCTAAAGAAAATGCACTTTTCAGAGACAACAGTTCTTACATGTTTGGAACACAAAATAAGATTGTGAGAAATCACTGCTAAAGAATGAAAACAAATGACTGAATAATTCAGAACAACTAAGCTTGCATACAAATGCCATCCTAGAACTTTGGATAGAATTACAAATACATTATATGAATATACTAGAAATGTGAGAGGAAAACATTAAATTTAGCCAGGATTTAAATGGCATTGAGGCTGCGTAGATACTTAAGCTACTCGAGTAGTGTTTTTTCTTCTCTCTCTCTCTGAGCCCTTTCATTTCCTGATGTATCTCAAAAGGAAAAGCTCAGAGACAAACATAAAAACTGTCCTTATTATGTTTTTAGGCTATTTGAATCCACAGGGGGGAAATCTAGGAGAGCAGGCACTTGATCATAAGTTTCTTGAGTGAGGAGTAACATTTTATCACTACATCCCCAAGGCAACTTGTGCAGTACTCATCAATTATTTATTGACAGACTGAAAGACTGATGCTTTTCAAGACTACTTTTATCTCTATTTTACTCTGTTGAAAAACATTTCAGATCATTAAATCTGTAAAGTCAGATGTATCTCTGAATGCTCTGTAGGTATACATCTTATTATGGAGAATATGGGCTTTCAGGTGTCTCAGTGGTAAAGAATCTGCCTGCCAATGCAGTAGATGTGCGTTCGATCCTTGGGTCAGGAAGATTCCCTGGAGAAGGAAATGGCAACCCACCCCAGTGTTTTAGCCTGGGAAATCCCATGGACAGAGGAGCTTGGCCTGGTTGGAGAATTTGAGCATTACTTTGCTAGTGTGTGAGATAAGTGCAATTGTACAGTAGTTTGAACATTCTTTGGCATTGCCTTTCTTTGGGAATGTAATAAAAACTGACCTTTTCCAGTCCTGTGTCCACTGCTGAGTTTTCCAAATTTGTTGACATATTGAGTGCAGTACTTTTACAGCATCATATTTTAGGATGTGAAATAGCTCAACTGGAATTTCATCACATCCACTAGCTTCCTCCTTGGAAGAAAAGCTATGACCAACCTAGACAGCTTATTAAAAAGCAGAGACTTTACTTTGCCAACAAAGGTCCATTTAGTCAAAGCTATGGTTTTTCCAGGAGTCATGTATGGATTGTAAGAGTTGGACTATAAAGAAAGCTGAGTGCTGAAGAACTGATGCTTTTGAACTGTGGTGGTGGAGAAGACTTTCAAGAGTCCCTTGGACTGCAAAGAGATCCAACCAGTCCATCCTAAAGGAAATCAGTCCTGAATATTCATTGGAAGGACTGATGCTGAAGCTGAAACTCCAATATTTGGCCACCTGATGAGAAGAACTGACTCATTTGAAAAGACCCTGATGCTGGGAAGGATTGAAGGCAGGAGGGGAAGGGGACAATAGAGGATGAGATGGTGAGTAAACTCTGGGAGTTAGTAACGTACAGGGAGGCCTGGCATGCTGCAGTCCATGGGGTCGCAAAGAATTGGACACGACTGAGCGACTGAATTGAATTGAATTGAGGAGCCTGGTGGGTTACAGTCTATGGGGTCACAAAAGAGTCAGACATGACTTAGTGACTGAAAGACAACAACAAAAGGGAGAATATACAAATATAAATTTCACTCTAGAAAATGTAGAAAATATAGAAATATATGTAGAGAACAATTTTAAAGTCTCTTAATCCCTCCTACTCTGTTTAAATATATTACCTTCTGGTTCTCTTTACTAGCACATATGATAGTATTTTAAAAACAAATTTAATATGTTATGTATTCATATTTTTCACCTACACCATTCTTTTAACTTGATTAACAATGTCATGGTTTACATAATCATTCCCCTATGACTGGACATATATTATATATTTCAAGTTTGGGCTGTTATAAGTAATATTGTAATGGACATTCTTATATATAAACCATAACCCCCAAATCTCAATCACTTTGTTTCTAATTGTTAAGTAATGTAGAGGGTGTAGTGATGCTCAAGGGATCAAATTGATCACATTTTCTTTATGTGAATTCTTGTTTTCAAATAACCAGCTGGAAAAGTTGGAACAATAATTGCAATGCCACCAAAATACTTACATATGAGCTACAGCAAATAATATATTCATAGCAAGACAAAATTGAAAAGACCTCTAGTATTATCCATTCACTGCCAAGATTGTAGAAAAACTCCCCCCGCCCCCGGCCCCCCGCAAAGTTGTTTTTAAGAACCTAATTTTGGGAGACTCCCTTGGTGGCCCAGTGGGTTAAGCCTTCATGTTCCCAGTGCAGGGGGCCTGGGTTCAATCTGTGGTCAGGGAACTAGGTCCCACATGCTGCAACTAACAGTTCGCATGCTGCAGCATAAGACCCTGTATGCCACAGCAAAGACCTGGGGTGCCACAGCTAAGACAAAATACCTAACTTTCTAGACTGACCGATTTAAGACTTGAGAAATGAGATAATTCAAAAGTGGATTATAAGCAAAATATACACAAAAGTGTATTGTAAGCAAACACATTAAGGGTAGGTACACACAGTGGGAGAAAGGAGTGGGAATAAANTATGACCAACCTAGACAGCTTATTAAAAAGCAGAGACTTTACTTTGCCAACAAAGGTCCATTTAGTCAAAGCTATGGTTTTTCCAGGAGTCATGTATGGATTGTAAGAGTTGGACTATAAAGAAAGCTGAGTGCTGAAGAACTGATGCTTTTGAACTGTGGTGGTGGAGAAGACTTTCAAGAGTCCCTTGGACTGCAAAGAGATCCAACCAGTCCATCCTAAAGGAAATCAGTCCTGAATATTCATTGGAAGGACTGATGCTGAAGCTGAAACTCCAATATTTGGCCACCTGATGAGAAGAACTGACTCATTTGAAAAGACCCTGATGCTGGGAAGGATTGAAGGCAGGAGGGGAAGGGGACAATAGAGGATGAGATGGTGAGTAAACTCTGGGAGTTAGTAACGTACAGGGAGGCCTGGCATGCTGCAGTCCATGGGGTCGCAAAGAATTGGACACGACTGAGCGACTGAATTGAATTGAATTGAGGAGCCTGGTGGGTTACAGTCTATGGGGTCACAAAAGAGTCAGACATGACTTAGTGACTGAAAGACAACAACAAAAGGGAGAATATACAAATATAAATTTCACTCTAGAAAATGTAGAAAATATAGAAATATATGTAGAGAACAATTTTAAAGTCTCTTAATCCCTCCTACTCTGTTTAAATATATTACCTTCTGGTTCTCTTTACTAGCACATATGATAGTATTTTAAAAACAAATTTAATATGTTATGTATTCATATTTTTCACCTACACCATTCTTTTAACTTGATTAACAATGTCATGGTTTACATAATCATTCCCCTATGACTGGACATATATTATATATTTCAAGTTTGGGCTGTTATAAGTAATATTGTAATGGACATTCTTATATATAAACCATAACCCCCAAATCTCAATCACTTTGTTTCTAATTGTTAAGTAATGTAGAGGGTGTAGTGATGCTCAAGGGATCAAATTGATCACATTTTCTTTATGTGAATTCTTGTTTTCAAATAACCAGCTGGAAAAGTTGGAACAATAATTGCAATGCCACCAAAATACTTACATATGAGCTACAGCAAATAATATATTCATAGCAAGACAAAATTGAAAAGACCTCTAGTATTATCCATTCACTGCCAAGATTGTAGAAAAACTCCCCCCGCCCCCGGCCCCCCGCAAAGTTGTTTTTAAGAACCTAATTTTGGGAGACTCCCTTGGTGGCCCAGTGGGTTAAGCCTTCATGTTCCCAGTGCAGGGGGCCTGGGTTCAATCTGTGGTCAGGGAACTAGGTCCCACATGCTGCAACTAACAGTTCGCATGCTGCAGCATAAGACCCTGTATGCCACAGCAAAGACCTGGGGTGCCACAGCTAAGACAAAATACCTAACTTTCTAGACTGACCGATTTAAGACTTGAGAAATGAGATAATTCAAAAGTGGATTATAAGCAAAATATACACAAAAGTGTATTGTAAGCAAACACATTAAGGGTAGGTACACACAGTGGGAGAAAGGAGTGGGAATAAGTCCTAGTAGTGAGGTAACCCATAGCATCACAGGAGAGCCGCTGGTGGTTTGAGAAGTTCTGGTAGTGAAAGTCACTCAGTCGTGTTCGACTCTTTGCGACCCCACAGACCCTGCCAGGCTCCTCTGTCCATGAATTCCAGGCCAGAATACTGGAGTGAGTAGCTGTTCCCTTCTCCAGGGAATCTTCCTACCTCAGGGATTGAACCCAGGTCTCCCCACATTGCAGGTGGATTCTTTACTGTCTGACCCACCAGGGAAGCCCAGGGAAGTCAAATAGTGTCAATAGTGGGCTTAATGCTTATGGTGCAAATACTCTGAAGGTGGAGTTTATACTTTATACTTTTGTTTCCTCTCTACAACTCAAAACATTCAAGCACTGCTCCTTTTTCTTTCAGCAAAAATAATATGTTAATAATTGAACATAGTCCATATTCCTTGAATTCTTCCCATCTTCAAATATGGCACTAGCATTCACCTGACTGCTTGAGCTCTGACTTGCGAGTCTTTCCAGCCACTTTGTCCTCACCACTACTCCCCAGCAATAAATAAGTCCAGTGATTCTCACTCCAGAATATTTAGCGAAGCAGTCCATTTATCTTCATAATTACTGTTACTGCTCTAATCCGAGCCAGCTTATCTCTTCGGATCATTCCAGGAGACTCCTTTACACATCTTTCTGTTCAAATTTTCTGGCCTTCTGCAAATAAAGACCTTTTAAAAAACACTAATCTGATCGGATCTCTGCCCTGCTTAAAATACCTCTATAGCTTCATAGTGCACTTAGATTATAGATTCAATTATTTACACAACCTGCAACTACTGTTTATGATCTGTCCCTGCCTAACTCTCCAGTTTCCTCTTGTATCACTAATTTTGTGATTTGGTCAGACTTTCAGTTTCTTTCTTGGATCCAAATCTTGCCAGCCCTAGGTCATGCTGTTCTCTAAGACTGAAATGATTCCCCTACCTTTCCTTAGTAATACCAGCACATTTCTCACTTTGATAGCCCTTAGCTTTCCTTAAACCCACAAAGTCAAAGTTTTTGCAACACTCACAAAACACTGATTTTTTTTTTGTTATAGCACAAGCACAAGACACATGATTAAAGCTTTAAGTATTCTATCCATTTATATTGCCAAGGTATATAAATTAAAGGTATTAGATATGAAGATTTTAAAGATTTTTTTCCCTTCATATTATTCTTTTATGGCTCTTGTTATATATCTTCATGTACAATCACAATTTGTAATGACATTTATGTTTCGGTGTCTACGTATTTATTTAATGTTTGTCTTTCCTACCAGGCTGAAAGCTCCAAAAAGCTTTCTGCTTTTTTTTTCTTAAACCATTGATTCCCAAGCACTTTGCAATTACCTAAAATATAGTGATCACTCAACAAATATGTATAAAATGAATAAGTGACCAAGAAATAGTCAATATTTCAAAAGAATATCCAGTGACAAGGTAGGGAATTAATTAATTATAGATTAATTAATTTATAGGTTTATTATCTATTTGCAGATAGAATATTTACTAAGTTCATCATTGACCAAGTGCTCAATAAGCTGAATAAATTAATGAATATATGGATGAATTTTTGTTAGGTATCAAAATAGAATATGATTAAATTCTGAATGAAAGGGAGAGAACCATACCAAAGCAACCAGGTAAATAACCTGCTGCTACACTTTTCTCTAAAAGTAGTTTGGAAGAGAAAGTATACTTTCCATTGTTAATGGTCGAATCATGCATTATGGCATTTGATTCTCATAAGAACATTGTGAGATATAGACTATATCATCTCCATTTGGTGAACAATGAAATTAAGTCCAATGTCTATGATTACTCAGACTGTAGTGGTCCAGAACTCAGATGCTGAATTTCTAACACTAGAGACTGAGTGAAAACAAGAGCAAGAGAAAATATGAGACAGTTAATGTGATTTTGTTCTAATCTCTTCCTCTGCATCTGTGATAAGGTTAGTTGGACTTTTAATAAATTGATACAGCCCTTCAATAAGAAACAAATAAATACCCAAATATTCCCAAGTCATCCAGGTTAAAAATCTGCTTTTGGTCTTAGATGCTATTCCTAATACTTTTGGGATTGGCAAGATTTTATTTTTCTTTCCAGCCATATATCAAAATATACTCTGAGTCACATTTGCCTCTTTTTCTTTTAAACTAATGAGAAAAGACTCTCAAGAAAACTGCTTGGTACAGAAAAACTACTCATACACCAGCCATGATACTGGCTTTTTTCCATATAACCTAATATGGCTGAGAAAATGTATGACTGGAACAGAGTGAGGATTGCCAAATTTAACAACTTTTTAGTAAGAAACTGCCACAGAGTCCTCTGTTTAGACATAGAGTAATTGCCATTCAGATGCTAGTACTTATCCATTCACATCAACAAAACTGTAAGGACTTCTACGCAGTAACAAAAACCAGATACCTGCCCGCCTTGCCCACTCACAGGCGAGATGAATAAATAAAAGTTGCCCAAGAAGGCTCTCAGGGATACTACATGGAATACGTTGCCCTTCTTGGGTTATAAAGGCTGAGTGACTGAGTATATCCAATTAAGATTCTGTAGGAGGGCCTCTGAGTTTGTGTAAAATCAAATAGCTTCACACAGAAGAAAGGATGAAAGAAAATTTACCATTTCCTGTCATGGATTTATCATTATCTTCTGCAAACAACATCTCTGACTGACATTTCTGCTTCTTACTCCTGGTACTGAGATATAGATATCAATACTATCTTAACTTCACCCTTTCTCTCATCACAAATACAATGCATATCCGTGTGTGCTCTGTCGTGTCCGACTCTTAGGGACCCCACGGACTGAAGCCTGCTAGGCTCCTTGGTCCATGGGAGTCTCCAAGCAAGAATATTGGAATGGGTTGCTATTTCCTTCTACAAGGGATCTTCCCAACCTAGGACTGAACCCATGTCTCTTATGTCTTCTGGACTGGCAGGTGGATTCTTTACCAGCTTACCAGCTAAGCTATCGAGGAAGTCCACAAATATAATGAATAGTCATCAGATCTGAGATTTCTCCTTGGGCTGTTTCAGTCATGAGGGCTTCCTTGTTTCCATTCCCACTACTGTTTTCTTTATTCATAAACTTTTGTGCCTGGCCTTCTCCAATTGTCATCTGACCAGGCACTGCAATTTCTTCGGCTGTTTTGAAGCATGAGAAATGTTTTAAAGTCAGACAGATCTGGATCTGCACTTCAGATCTGCCACTTATTTGCTGGATGACTTTTGCGGACTGTTTTAATTTCTTTGTAAAAATGGAAAGCATCTCTTTTGCACGGTTGTTGTGGGAACCAAATGAGCTATCACATGGCAGTATGACACCCGACATGAAGGAAACACTCGGTAAATGTCGGCCAAGCTCCCATGTTCTGCATCTGTCCTCTTCCTCATCTCAGTGCATTCTGCACACTCCTGCTGGAGGCTTTTGCCTAACTACCTGTGCAGAAATTCAAAGGGAAAAATATACCATTGACCTCGGAAATTTGCCTTGGTCATTGAGGAATGGAGTGCTGCCTAAAAATTCAGTCTGGCCCAAGTTAAAGAAAAACTAACGTCAACATTTTTGTTGTGACTTAGAGCTACTAAGATCATGAGCCCAGGGCAGATGACTGTTTTGTTTTATGTAAACTGAACACTTTGATCTATTTTTGTTTCTGTAAAAGGTGAACAACATCCCCACCCCCAAGTTGCCTGGGAGAGAATTAGGCAAAGAGCTAAAAAGCTGATTTTTTCCCCCCACAGCCATTCCAGTCTCAGGTAACTTTTCATTTGTCCTCTTCCTCCTTAGGCCCTATGGCCACCATGTCTGACATTTTGTTTTAAACTGTGATCCAGTCTGGGCTGTACCATGATGTTCTTCTAACACTTCAAACCATTCATCAGAGTCTATTAAACAGCACAGTTTTGTGGCAATCAGAAAAAAAGGAGTTTTTCCATGCCTAGGGTGAAGCCGAGAGAAATAGGGAAGGGTGGAAAATTCTAAGAGGATGACAGGAATTTGGAGCAGGAGGTGACAGGAAAACATTGGCATTCCCAATACTCTCTTTTGTGGGGATTCCTAGAAACATGGAGATCGAGGCCCCAATAACCCAGGGAGAGCTTTGTCATTTCCAGGTTACATACTTATGAACAATTAATCAACAATACAAAAAAGGTTATGATTAGTTTAAATAATTCAGACAACTGTCGCTGTGTAATGGAAAGTATTGGCTAGATGTTAAATGGCCTCAATTTTAGGTTCTGGTGACACTGCTAACTGGTCATGGGACTTTGGGCAAGTCATGAACGCTGCAGACCTCAAGTTCCTCAAGGGTCAAAGGATGAAGGGTGTATTGGAAGAGCTCTGCTGTTTATGGATTGGACGAGCCACAGTATTCAGGAAGGCTTCCCAGGCGGCACAGTGGTAAACAATCCATCTGCCATTGTAGGAGATGCAATAGTTGTGAGTTTGATCCCTGGGTTGGGAAGATCCTTTGGAGTAGGAAATGGTAATCTGCTCCAGTATTGTTTCTCGGGAAAATTCCACGGATAGAGGAGCTTGGTAGGCTATGGTTCATGGAGTCGCAAAGAGTTGGACACAACTGAACAACTCAGCACACATACACGCATACACACAGTACTCAGGAGAGGCCTCACAGAGAAGACGGCTCTCAGGGAAGAGTTAAGATTCAGGATAACTAGAAAAAAAAAAAAAAGAGTGAGGATATTTCACTCTTGCTCAGGAACAAAGCAAAGCCATTTGAGCAGAAACACACAAGTTAAACTCATGAGTGAGCACATTCAAAAGTATGGCTGGGAGTGCTGGGGAAGCATGCTGCATTGATTATGTCCTTGGATATCCATTTCACACTTTATTCTTGGAACAGTCAGTAGGAATTAGGATTTTAAAATATAAATGATAGTTTGGAAAGATTCACAATCAGTGTCTGGAATGAAATGGGTCAGGGAGGAAATAAGTTTGGTGATTCTTGAAATCTTAATTAAAATGGTGACAATGAAACTTTAGATGAAAAGATAATCAGTGAAGAATCTAGAAATGATGCATTTATTTCTCTTCAACCTGTCCCATCACCTCTGGTTAGTCTGTGGAGTTATCCTTTCTCAGATACAACACCTAATTCTAATCCCTAGGTCTAAGAATTGAACTATTAATGATTCGTAAATCATTTGGAAGATTTATCTACAGGAAGTGCCAAGATCTTTTTTTTTTTTTGGTAAGTATAAAATGACTTTGGGCTATTTTGCAAGTAGAGATCTTTTCTTTAATTATAAGATTGAATATAATTTTATAAATCGTATAGACCAATAATCCACTCCAAATGACCAGTAAAAAATAAATCTCCATATTATTCTGAAAGAACACACATATTATACACACAAACTTAGGCCTGCCTTTACCTTATAAGGTTTTCCACGGTGGCTCAGGTGTCTCAGATGGTAAAGAATCTGCCTGTAATTCAGGAAACCTGGATTTTATCCTTGGGTTGGGTAGATTGCCCCGGAGAAAGGAATGGAGCCCACTTCAATATTATTGCCTGGAGAATCCCATGGACAGAGGAGCCTGGTGTGCTATAGTCCACGGGTCACGAAGAGTTGGACACGACTGAGTGACTAACACTACCTTATAAAGATTTAGCTCCTGCTTCTCACATTTTTCTTGAAATCCAGTGAAAAGCAAGAGATTGTCTCAGAAAGAACGAGAACTTTCACCCTGAGGAAGGCCTGAAGTGAAGTGAAGTCGCTCAGTCGTGTCCAACTCTGCGATCCCATGGACTATGGCCTATCAGGCTCCTCCGTCCATGGGATTTTCCAGGCAAGAGTGCTGGAGTGGGTTGCAGTTTCCTTCTCCAGGGGATCTTCCTGACACAGGGATCGAACCTGGGTCTCCTGCATTGTAGGCAGACGCTTTACAGAGAAAATAATACTAATTTCTCTCCCTCTTTAATACTTAGACATTTTATAGCAATTTAAAGACCGTAAACTACCCTAGTTACTTTTTCTTTTTTGGCCGCACCACATGGTATGTGGGATCTTAATCTCCAGACCAAGAACCAAACCTGCACCCACTGCAGGGCAAGCACAGTGTTTTAACCACTGGATCACAAGAGAAGTTCCCTTAATTACTCATTAAAATAAATGATCTGACAGAAGGAATCCAAAATTAACTGTCTACTAGCATTAGCAAAGTTTGCAAAGCAGATTTGTTTTAACTGGGTACATAGCATCCTCTTAACAACCCTATGAAATAGAATGAAACAGAGTCCAAGAATGGAATGAAGTCCAAGCCTACCAGAATGTATGACCCCATTCATTTTCTATTAAGCTTTCTGTCATCTTATAAATATTAGTTGTCTTCCCCTTTTCCCATCTCCATTCCCTGCTTTATCTCAGTTTTGATGCTTTGAAATGACAGTTTCAGGCCAAATAATAGAAGAACCTCTTCAAATTATGGGTAGTAAACACTTGGAAAATATTACTTGCGGTGCTGGTACCAGGCTAAAAATGCATATAGGTTCAAGAAGAATTTAGAGATATTACTGGATGATAGACTTGAAAGGGCCTATGAAAGAAAGGAAAGAAAAAGAAGGCTTGAAGATAACATTAAGTTCTAGAGGATGTACAAATTTCATAATATAACATAAATTCCAACAATAGTCCCTTCTTGCCATTATCTCAGACATCCAGCTATAGAACTTGAATTTGACCAAGTGAGATATATCTTAGATTCTGATATTTATAATAGTCTAATGACTTGAGTGTCAAATATTCTCTTCACTTTTTTATTGAGAAGTTATCATTACAGTGGAAAGTGGAAAAAGCAGAAGATGCTACATATATACCATTCAGGTAACTGGAAAGAAATTTATATTAACCATATGCTAAGTGTATGTCTTTGGAAAGAAAGTTATGACCAACCTAGATGGCATATTCAAAGGCAGAGACATTACTTTGCCAACAAAGGTCTGTCTAGTTAAGGCTATGGTTTTTCCAGTAGTTATGTATGGATGTGAGAGTTGGACTGTGAAGAAAGCTGACTACTGAAGAATTGATGCTTTTGAACTGTGGTGTTGGAGAAGACTCTTGAGAGTCCCTTGGACTGCAAGGAGATCCAATCAGTCCATTCTGAAGGAGATCAGCCCTGGGTGTTCTTTGGAAGGAATGATGCTAAAGTTGAAACTCCAGTACTTTGGCCACCTCATGTGAAGAGTCGACTCATTGGAAAAGACTCTGATGCTGGGAGGAATTGGGGGCAGGAGGAGAAGGGGACGACAGAGGATGAGATGGCTGGATGGCATCACGGACTCGACAGACATGAGTCTGAGTGAACTCCGGGACATGGTGATGGACAGGGAGGCCTGGCGTGCTGCAGTTCATGGGGTCTCAAAGAGTCGGACAAGACTGAGCGACTGAACTGAACTGACTGAAGTGTGTGTCAAATGCCATACATCTCTCTTTTAATGTTTCAGACAAACCCATGAGGAGAGTGTTTTTTTTCTCTCTACTTGTAGATGAGAAAGTACAGGCTTGAGAGGTTAAGGAACTTGCCAAGCATCAGATAGAGTTGGAAGAGTTGGAACTAGAATGCACATCTTAATCTAGCTCCTTCCCATCGCTCCAAAGGGAAACATTCAAAAAGAAAAAAAAAAAAAAAGAAGAATTAAAGAAAGAAAGAAAAGGTTGTTCAGTTACCCAGTTATTTCATTCCCTGTTGTTTGAACAGAAGCAACTGATGTCTTAAATCAATCTGATCAACTGCACAAGAACTGGTTGTTTGGATTTTTTATAAAGGTTTGATTGAAAGCCAGTTATTTCAGTGGCCATATGTAGACCTGGACTTAATAAATGACCACCTTTGAGTTCCCCAGCTGGAAGAGCACGAAAGAAGCCGGAGGCAAGTCAATGGCAAATCGCCACCCCAAACAAATTGCGGCATATAAACTCCGAAACTTGAATTACCCTTTAAGGATTAAGGTTCAGGACTGTGAAAAATTAAAAATGTTGCCTAGCCTAGGAAATAGCATATGAATCAAAAATATCATTACTAAGCTTAACTGCACTCCTAATCTTCCACTTTCATGACATCTACACTGTTTTGTTATTCTTAATGGACCAAATCCCCTTTCTGGTAATGTTCTGGAAATTCTATTTTTGTGGTAATTTAAAAAGTCATATGGCATGTTCTTTACATTTGGTTTATGTAGGAGTTAAGACCACTTCAAACATACTTTTCTTTTTTAGTCTGATGGCTATTTAATATTGTGTCATTCACTGGTTGAAATAAAAGTAGGTTAATCTGCAAAAATACATGAACACCCAAAAAAGACTGAATTGTATCTTTAGAAATGATTTTTTTTTTCAAAGTCAGACATCAAAGGCTGCATATTGCAGAAAGTTTATTTTGAGAGGCTTCAGTCAAAACAGTTTGGAAACTATGAAATGAGTCATTTTTTCTTAAAGAAATGTAACTTTGTCTATTCCCACTGCATTTTTGGTTTGGTAGGAGACATCTTTATTCCACAGGATTTTAAAAGCATGTTTAAGATTCCATAGGTTTAGTATTACATCACTAATGGTTTCTAATGAGATCCAGGCAATAGCAAGAGGGGAGAAAAGAACAGCACAAAAACGGAATTCTACAACATCAAGTACCATGCAAAACATGGAAAAGTCCATGCTTTATCTATGGCTGAAGCCATCTGGCAAAAGGAAAAAAAAGGGTGTTGGGGAGGATTCACATTCTATCAACCAGATGTAGATGACAAGATACCTAATGTTTGACAATTTGGAATCAGTCATCTAAAGGGCTGAATTTTTTAGTTTTCAAGCAGATGTGTACTGCCCTGTAAAATCTGTGAAACATGCAAGTATCTCTTCTGTATTCATTCTATTGAGTGCTGGCTGTTGCTGTTTAGTCTCTAAGTCGTGTTCAACTCCTTGTGACCTCGTGGATTGCAGCCTGCCAGACTCCTCCATTCATGGGATTTCCCAGGTAAGAATAATGGAATGGATTGCCATTTCCTTTTCCAGGGGATCTTCCTGACCAGGGGTTGAACCCATGTCTCCTTTACCGCTGAGCCATCTGGGAAGCATATTGAGTGCTTAAGTCTTTAGTTATTTGTTTGATTTTGTCCTCATAAACACCTTTTATGTAAGTATTATATCAGTTGTACTTTTGAGATGATGTCAGGGTGTACATAAGAAGATAGTATGAAAACCAAACCTTCCCCAAGCCTTTAGCAACTCTGGCATTTCAAGGAACATAGATGAGGGGACAGTTGGGGTTGACAGGATGACCCACAGAGATTAGTAAATGATAGTGGATAAATGAGATAAATGGAGACTTTCTAGAATTTTTGCTTAAGGGCTCCAAAGTTAAACTTTCCAGTCTACAGATGGGTATGATAATAACCACTAATACCAGTTGCTATTGAAGGGCGGGGCTGTGTTCCCTCCCTGTTATTTGAGCTGAGGCCAAACTATAGCGGAGGTAATGAAGATAACAGTGACCTCTTTCAGAAGGTTCCTTGCACACACTGCTGGACTCAGTGCCCCCAACCCTGCAGCAGGCCACCACGACTCACGCCTCTGCAGAGACTCCTAGACACTCCCCGGCAAGTCTGGGTCAGTCTCTTTGTGGGGTCACTGCTCCTTTCTCCTGGATCCTGGTGCACACAAGGTTCTGTTTGTGCCCTCCAAGAGCCTATTTCCCAGTCCTGGGTAAGTTCTGGCAGCTCTGTAGTGGGGTTAATAAGCCTTCCAAGAGGGCTTATGCCATACCCAGGCTTGCTGCACCCAGAGCCCCTGCCCCTGTGGCAGTCCACTGCTGACCCGTACCTCCACAGGAGATGCTCAAACACAGTTCTGTCTCAGTCTCTGTGGGGTCTCTGGGCTGAAACTAGGCTGCATCTCTGAAGGTGCACTCCTAATCCTTTCCTCAGGATTCAGCTCTTTGGAACATATTAATACAGTTCTCCAGGAATTCCATTCAGTCACGTATCACATGCTCGAAGCTTAAATGATGAAAAGTGTCTTTAAAAAGCAGAGACATTACTTTGTCAACAAAGGCCCATCTAGTCAAAGCTATGGGTTTTCCAGTAGTTATATATGGATGTAAGAGTTGGACTATAAAGAAAGCTGAGTGCTGAAGAACTGATACTTTTGAACTGTGGTGTTGGAGAAGACTCTTGAGAGTCCCTTGGACTGCAAGGGGATCCAACCAGTCCATCCTAAAGGAGATCAGTCCTGAATATTCATTGGAAGCACTGATGTTGAAGCTGAAACTCCAATACTTTTGCCACCTGATGCAAAGAACTAACTCCTTAGAAAAGACCCTAATGCTGGGAAAGATTAAAGGCAGGAGGAGAAGGGGATGACAGAGGATGAGATGATTGGATGACATCACCAACTCAATGGACATGAGTTTGAGTAAACTCTGGGAGCTGGTGACAGACAGGGAGGCCTGGCGTGCTGCAGTCCATGGGGTCGCAAAGAGCCAGACACGACTGAGCAACTGAACTGAACTGAACACCAGTTTATAACTCTATAGTGTCAAAACTCTCTGTCACAATCACATTTGAGCTTTATCACAGGCCTGTTACACAGGAAGTTTTCTAAAAACCTATCCAACAATTTCATCTCAAAGCAACTCAACAATTATTGACCTGAGTCTGGAGTGTCCATATAGAAAGTACTGTACTAGTCATAGTGAAGAGGGAGCGAAACAAAGGTCAATGAAGGCGCAGTTTTTGTCTTCAAAGAATTTAAACAGGGAGACAGACACAACCAAGTATATCACAAAATAGAAAGCTGAGTATAAAAAATACAATAGGGACTCTCCTGGTTGTCCAGTGGTTAAGAATCTGCCTTCCAATGCAGGGGACTTGGGCTCAAGCCCTGGAAGAGGAACTAAGATCCCACATGCAGCAGGGCAACTAAGTGCACATGTCACAACGAAGACCCAAAGCAGCCAAATAAATGAATAAATTAAAAAAATTTATATGAAAAATAAACAAATAAAAATGCAATAAAACATACCTAATTCTCTTCCAATGAAGTAGCACAAGTTGCTTTAAGATCTGGAAAGGAAGTTTGAAAAGGTGATGATAAAAGGCACTGTTTTAGAAAGTCAAAATACTTTTATACAAGGAGGTATCCATGTCATACATTATTTATAATGTTAGCTTTCACTCATATGACAATTATTCAACACTGACAGCATTCCAGGAGTGTGTTAGTTAGTGTCTTTCTTTAAAAAAAATTATAACTTTAGATTTTGTCAAATTTCTTTTGAAAATCACCACAATATGACATTCAACTGAAGAATAAAATCTCGGTCAGTCTACTACATGCCTTATTTATACCATGCTGGGCAACACATTCGACAAGTGAATCGATCAAATGTATATCTTGTTCAGAGACATGATTCTAGAAATTCCAGAAAGTCTCTCTTACCCATTATCATTCACCAAATAAATTGATTGTCAGAACAAAGCAAGGAAGTATAGCATTTTCCCACATACCAAGGAAATGAGGCAAACTTCATTTTAAGTCCAGACATTGCAAGAGTAAAAGGTAGCTATTGGCATCTCATTAAATACAAAATTCTAAAACTGAGAATTTCTGATTTCCCTAGTATGTATAACTTTAACTTAGCAAGCAGTACTGTACTTAAAACAAGATAGAGTTGCCCAAGGATTGACACCATCTTGAGCATCATATCATCTTTTTTGGTGAAAAGTCACACAATTGCCAGTTGTTTTGTTAGTCTCAACTATTTTGTTAACAGGGCTTCCCTGGTAGCTCAGCTGGTAAAGAATCTGCCTGCAATGTTCAATCCCAGGTTTGGGAAGATCCCCTGGAGAAGGGAAAGGCTACCCACTGCAGTATTCTGACTTGGAGAATTCCATGGACTGCATTGTCCATGGGGTCACAAAGAGTTGGACACCACTGAGTGGCTTTCACTTTCACTCTCATTTTGTTAATAGTTTAGGACTTTCCCATACAAGTGTCTGGCCAATAGAATTTGGTGTGCTGAAGTTTACCCATTTTTATAAGAATTATATGCTAAATCTTTGAAGGACACAAAGTAAGATGGATGGCTAGACAGATAGACATACTGGGGTTATAACTGTTGTCTTCACTACAGATATCTTTAGACATTACCTGACTCTCTACTATAAAACATAGAGAAATGTTTCCTTAACACCCTATTTTATTTTATTTTTTTTTCCTTTCCCTATTTTAAAACAATACCATTATTATTTTTTAGTTGTTAAGGTATATAACATTTACATTTTAAATCATAATAGTAACAGTTGTTTAGCCTTAGTTTTATATTTAAATAAATATAATCTAAGATTACTATAAAACAATGGGTTACATTATAAGCCTTCTTTTAAATAATGGGTATGCTCACATTTATTTTAAAGTTGAAACTTCTACCATATCCCACCACCCCCTACTTCCTCCCACCTTACCTTCCAGGAAAGAAAAATTGGCCAAAATTGCAAAGTAACACTTTTTTTTTTTTTAAATTAGGCAACCATGGACATCTAGTGCCTACAGGGAATCTCATTTTAAATTATATGAATCACTAAATGTGCAAGAGAGTTGAACTATAAAGGAAGCTGAGCACCAAAGAATTGTTGCTTTTGAACTTTGGTGTTGGAGAAGATACTCTTGAGAGTACCTTGGATTGCAAGGAGGTCAAACCAGTCAATCCTAAAGGCAATCAGTCCTGAATATTCATTGGAAGGATTGAGAATGAAGCTGAAGCTCCAATACTTTGGCCACCTGATGTGAAGAACTGACTCATTTGAAAAGACCCTGATGCTAGGAAAGACTGAAGGCAGGAGAAGAAGGGGACAACAGAGGATGAGCTGGTTAGATGGCATCACTAATTTGATGGATGTGAGTTTGAGCAAGCTCCAGGTAATGGACAGGGAAGCCTGGCATGCTGAAGGCCATGGGTTTGCAAAGAGTCAAACATGACTGAGCAACTGTAGACCTTCAGATCACTTAAACATTTCTAGTGGATAATACAGCCAAAAAATCTTCCAGTAGCCAGATGCTTTTTCTCTATCTTGTGTACTATTTTCTATATACTTTATACTGTAAGTTTTCTTTCAATACTCTGTATGTCACACAAAAGTATCTGAATAGGATCATCCAACATCTAGACTTTCATATATCTTTCAGCAGTCTTTTAGGCCCAGAATTATTTTACCTGGAAGACTAAATGTCCTCTATTTATTTTTACCTGTGTCAGATTTCTCCTACATTTTACTGATTTTCCTTTAAAAAACAGAACTGTTTTCTTATAGAAACCAATAGACTTTTTTTTTTTTTTTTTTACAGACACATAGAGACACAAAGGGAAGAAAGTTATATGATAACAGAAGAAGAGCTCAGAGAGATGCAGCTGCAGAAACCAACAGACTTTGGAGTGACATGGTTTAAAGGACAGCTCCTCTATTCATAGCTTTCAGATTACTGTCCATCTGAGCTGTGCTATGCTAAGTCTCAGTCATGTCTCACTCTGTGATCCTAGGGCCTNGCTCAGAGAGATGCAGCTGCAGAAACCAACAGACTTTGGAGTGACATGGTTTAAAGGACAGCTCCTCTATTCATAGCTTTCAGATTACTGTCCATCTGAGCTGTGCTATGCTAAGTCTCAGTCATGTCTCACTCTGTGATCCTAGGGCCTGTAGCCCACCAGGCTCCTCTGTCCATGGGATTCTCCAGGCAAGAAAATTGGAGTGGGTTGCCATGCCCTCCTCCAGAGGATCTTCCCGACCAAGGGAACCTGCGTCTCTTATGTCTCCTGCCATTGGCAGGAGGGTTCTTTACCACTAGTGCTGACTGGGAAGTCCTACAGTCCATCTACACAGGGTCAAAAATCATGAGATCAGTCAGTTTAATCTTACTACATTGTAGACCGACTACCCAACTACTCTCATTAATATGGACTGAAGTTACACTTAGACTATGGCTTAGAAGTTTCTGGTTATCATATATATAAAGAGACATGACTCAGTGTTCCCTTTTTAGATTCAAATTTCCTGAAATCAAAACTGAACTGTGTAGAAGGTTGAAAAATAAGCACATTAACAAAATTATAAGACCACGTCTGATTTTTACTAGACCCATTATTTCAGTTCCTGTTATCTTTTCAGGTATATTTTCATGGCTCTCTTAATCCTTTCTTTAAAACTTGGAAGACGACTAGAGAAACAGAAACTTTTATTTGGGAGGGATTATTAGTGTTCCACAATTCTTCTTTCCATTGGGCAATAAAGACTGGCCACTGGTGGCAGACGGATATTCAAGTGGCAATTAACTACAGCATGCAGAACTATGGGATGCCATGTCTGGGAGGTGCCACAAATAGGCTGGTCAATTTTTACAACCTTGGTTGACAATTCTCTACTATGAGGTCTGACTCTCTTCACATATGAAATTAAAGCTATTTTTCCCTTTCCATCTCTACAGGGACTTTATGATTAAAAAATAATACATATGATAAAAACAATGTGTTTTGTGTGCAGTTACTGTGAGGCTCTACAGTGATTTTACAATGGCTTCTTAGCTGTTGACTGAACTTTCCAAAACTTTATAGAGATGATTTCAACACTACTGGATTGGATTGAGGTTCTGAGGGCATGCGAGTACTTTTGTTAAGCAGTCTTGAGTATCCCAAACACTAAGGGTGTGGATATAACTTGTGCTTCACTACAACAACTCAAAACAGCACATTTATAGTGAGCATTTACTGTCGTGCTAGATACAGTGCTAAGAGCACTGAGAATAAAGCTATAAATGTGAGAGACATTGTCCCAGCCCTCTTAAGTGTGAAGTCTACTAGGGGTATGAAAATCAAATATCACAAGGCAGTGTGATAATCTTGCTATAGAGAAAGAATTGTGCATTGTCAGAGCACAGAGAAGGCAGTTAGCCAAACATGAGTCTGTTGAGCTTTCCTGAGGAAGCGACATCTAAGCTGAGACTTAAGGTAGCGGAGTAAGAGGGTGTGGAATGGCATGGAGAATCTTTTTTAATTTCCCAGAGACGGTCATTTGCGCCTCAAGTATATTCTCCACGCTAGGGCCTTGGTTCTTTCTCCTGGGCCTCACCTGGGGTCACTCTTCCATCTGGTCAGATTCCTTGTCCTCAGTTCCTCTTGCTTTGTACAGTATCAGAAGAGCTTATAGAGGAGAGAGGAGAAGAAGACATATGTCTAGAATTTAGATCTAGACTCACTGCCTTTCCTTTCAAAGAAAGGCCCTCTTTAGAGTGGTCAGTTCAGATTTTCTCCAGTGACTGAACATGGTTAAAATCTCTACCACACTCCTGGCATCCAGTCTCCTGTCTTTTTCCTCCTAAAGTTTTCCATTCCAAACAAACAAAAATGGTGGCATGTGGACCACTGCCATCAGTTGGTGGCTTGGTTTTGATCTTGGAGAGTGCCATAGACACCAGCCTCACACTGCATCCAGGGGCTTCCTGGAGTGTGGCTGCCATCTGTCCTGCTTCCGTGGTGACCCACAGAAACTCTGGCACACTGGTGGGTCATCCAGTTACATTTTCCAGAGAGGAATGATAATTGCAAGATTTACTGAGCAGAGAAATATGACCCATTAAATTCAACCTAAAAATAATTTTTGCTCTGAAAAAGAAAATTTAATTACCTTGGTCTTCACTATGAAAAATTGGGTTCATCTCGGTATAGAGACATGGAACCTTCCTTTGAAGTAGATCGTACATTCCAAAATATCTCTGCCAGAGCCTGGGGTCTGCTTCTGATTAGATAATTGACATAAACCTTCCTCCAATAAACACTGAATCCTTCAAAAACAGAGGAACCCAAGAATAAAATACAACTATGTTTTGAACAGAAAGCCTTCTGTGATAATTGGTTATCAGAAAGCAGTTTACTTTTCCTTTTATCAACCAGCATTAAGACTTAAGACGCAAAAAGTATGCTGCATGAAATTCTAGCTGAAACTTCAAACCAGTCTTGGATCTATTTTAGATGATATCAGGCTTATCCTTGGCCTTAAGGTAGTACTTCCATATTTACAGTGTTCCATCCTTATCCCACAAAACTAAATTCATTGCTAATAACTTTTAGTTAAAAAATAAGTAAGTACTAGGAATACAGAGGAGTACGTCAAGGCTGTATATTGTCACCCTGCTTATTTAGCTTATATGCAAAGTACGTCATGAGAAACGCTGGGCTGAGAGAAGCACAAGCTGGAATCAAGATTGCTGGGAGAAATATCAATAACCTCAGATATGCAGATGACACCATCCTTATGGCAGAAAGTGAAGAGGAACTAAAAAGCCTCTTGAAAGTCAAAGAGGAGAGTGAAAAAGTTGGCTTNCACAAAAGGAATATACACCGCTTAACTTTTTAATAACTTTTTTTAGAGGAAAGATATTTTTAAATGCTTTATTTGATAAAAACAATGTTTTGAGAATGTCATATATTAATAGTGTTAAGTATTTGGGCTTCCCAAGTAGCTCAGATGGTAAAGAATCTGCCTGCAATGCAGGAGACCCAAGTTCGATCCTTGGTTGGGAAGATCCCTTGGAGAAGAGGACTACATACTCCAGTATTCTTGCCTGGAGAGTTCCATGGACAGAGGAGCCTGGTGGGCTTCAGTCCATAGGGTTTCAAAGAGTTGGAAATGATTGAAGAGTCTGAACATGCATGCACACACAAGTGACTAACACACATTTGATCTCTACTTTCATTCTTTCCATGCGTTTGGTTCAAACATCAGATTTCTCAGTCCAACTGGTTCAGTAAAATTGTTCAGCTTAGTCAAAACCCTAGACCCTGTCAGCTACTAGAAGTTAAAATGAAACTCTGGGACTGGGATCTCATAGTACTAAACATTCCCTCAACCTTAAAAAATCATAAGAAAACCATTAGTTTGGTCACTCCTCCAGACCAATGACTAGGGTACAACACTGATGACCCAGCAGGAGCTGGTGCAGATCAGAGCAGCTGGTTGGAGGAACACTGCTGGTGATTGTGAAGAACCAGGAGAAGCTGAAAGAAACACAGAGTGGGATGCATGGCTCAGCTCCATGAAGAAGGGAGAGAAGGAAGGTGGGTCAGTTCAGTCCAGTTGCTCAGTCATGTCTGACTCTTTGCGACCCCATGAATCGCAGCACGTCAGGCCTCCCTGTCCATCACCAACTCCCAGAGTTCACTCAGACTCACACCCATTAAGTTAGTGATGCCATCCAGCCATCTCATCCTCTGTCGTCCCCTTCTCCTCCTGCCCCCAATCCCTCCCAGCATCATACTTCATGAAAGGAAACAATAACTTTGTTCTGTCCTCAACATGCTGCACTTTGTGATGATAATCTTTTAGAAGAAACGTAATTTTTTTTTTTAAAAGTTCAGTTCCAAGTGAGTTTGTCTCTGAAAAGTGTGGAGAAGTGTCAATAAACAACACTCAGGTTCTTCCCTGTAAGAAGGTCAGGTTTTAGAAGACGACTGTGGTTGTTATGAATTATTTCTTGTTTTAAAAAGTCTTTCCTACATGAACAAGATCTGTGGGTTGTACCAAAGTTGATTTCTTGGGTTTTGATGGTGTACTGTGGTGTACTGTAGTGATAGGAGAAGGCAATGGCACCCCACTCCAGTACTCTTGCCTGGAAAATCCCATGGATGGAGGAGCCTGGTAGGCTGCAGTCCATGGGGTTGCGAAGAGTTGGACATGACTGAGCAACTTCACTTTCGCGTTTCACTTTCATGCATTGGAGAAAAAAATGGCAACCCACTCCAGTGTTCTTGCCTGGAGAACCCCAGGGATTGGGGAGCCTGGTGGGCTGCCGTCTATGGGGACTTTCTAGTTGTGGCATGCTGGCTTAGTTGCCCTGTGGCATGTAGGATCTTAGTTCCCCATGCAGGGATCAAACCTGCATCCCTGCATTGCAAGGTGGACTCTTAACCACTGGACCGCCAGGCAAGTCCCCAAATGCTGCTCTTGAGGGCCACAAAAGCGAGGCCAGGAAGCTTACCAAGTCACCCTAAACACACCAGTGAAAGGGGAAAGCGGGTGCTCAAAGCCCTCTCTCAGAATCTGGCAAGCAGTGAGGTAAGTCAGGATCAGGAGAGTTGGGACTTGGCCACCAGATACATGTTCTGGCTGTGTGCTAAGTCACTTCAGTCGTGTCCAACTATTTGTGACTCCATGGACTATAGCCCACCAGGCTCCTCTGTCCATGGGATTCTTCAGGCAAGAATACTGGAGTGGGCTGCCATTTCCTTCTCCAGGGACCTTTCCAACCCAGGAATCGAACTCATGTCTCTTGTGTCTCCTGCACTGGCAGGTGGGTTCTTTTCCACTAGCGCCACCTGGGAAGCCCTTCATTTACTGGCGTTACACCTGTTTACAGAGGATGACGCAGTCCAGTCAGAAAGACAGAGCATGAAGGGCTTGGCTAAGGTTGCCAGTAGGAGTCAACAAGTCTAGTGAGTTCAAAAGATTCCGGAGGGAGAAGTCTGTTGAGGAAAGAGCTTGGGTGCAAACAGAAGCTGCTTCTCACTTTGCTTATTTGTTTTTTTTTTCCAACAGTAAATCTTTAAAGGTTTACCATTCACTCAAATCCTTATTCATTCATTCACTTGTTCATATTCCTGAGCATATGACAGGAGAATGCTAGACATAGGCATGACCTTCTAGTGTTTCAGAAGACTGTGAAGTAAAACAGTATTAAATCTTGGTGAGCTAAGGGCTACAAAGAAGGGACAGATATTATGCAGGAGTAAAGGTGGCCTGTAGAGTTTTAGCACTCCTAGTAAACAACCCCTTCATAAGCCTCTACTGATCACTAAGTTGGCTTGGAAAAGAAGCCCCAGAATTCTGCATGTTCCTGGAAAGAAATCCCTCCCTTCTCAGCAACTGTCCCAGACTTACTATCACAGTCTGCACATGAGACTATCAGGACTGACTGCAACGTGCGCTACATTCTGCAAGGCTCCAAGACTGTCAGATCCTCCTACATTACCCATAATCCAAGTCCAACTGACTCTATGCATCTCCTGTTCTGATCCCATAACATCCCCCTACCTGATTTCTCTAGAACTCAGAATCCGTCATTAACCAAGATCCCATATCACAAACTCTTCAATTATTCCCTCCAATTTCATGCTTCATATATCCCTTTACAATTTACAGTCTTTCTGTCATCCACACCCATGTATCACAGAGCTTGAGGGTGGAGGAGGTATCCTCCTTTCTCCTCTTTGCCATTTTTCATCCCTCATTTCTCCCTAAAAATACTACCCATTACCCCTTCTTGTTATAGTCATTTACTAATTTTTGCATTACTCCCCTTCATTTCTAGAAGATTTTAGCTCCTGGTTGTAACTCTTTTCAACATGACACCTGCCAAAATTCTCAGTGATTTCAAATTTCATGTACATGATCCTTCTAATATCTGGCCTCCTAGTTCCTTGAGCTCCTTTCCTCCAATGATCTTGTTCTCCAACATATCTCAGCTACCCACCTCCTTTCCCAGATGATAGCCCCATGATTCATCTAAACACTAAACACTCTAAACACTACTTTCCATATAGCAGGCAGGCAGCTGAACCCAGCTGGAGGAAACTCACAGCTAAGCTGACTGGTTTTACTTAAAATTCATTACTACTAATGTTGAGTGGATCCTTAGTGCTACCTGAAAGTTCTGCTTCCTGAGTCTAAACATCCTCTCATCTCTTAAAACCTCCCAAATCTCCTCTTCCTTTCCCAGCTTAGCTGATAAACTCGCTTCCTATTTCACTGAGAAAATGGAGGAAATCAGATGGAAACTTCACAGGTTCCCACCATCACATTTCCCAATCTTCCTATAGCTGAATCCTTCCCAAGTGCATTGTTTTAGCAACTGCTACTTCTCTTCTGCATCATCAATATTTCTTTCTCAACCAAATTATTTCAACCATCAAACATGCCTAATATATCTCATCTTAAATTAAGAAAAGAGAACTTTTATTAAACTCACATGACACTTCAAAAACCATTATAATCCTCTGCTCCGTTGTCAATAAAAATTCTGAGGCTTCTGGGTGGGTCAGTGGTGAAGAATCCACCTGCCAATGCAGGAGACACAGATTCCATCCCTGCTCCAGGAAGACCCCACATGCCATGGAGCTTAGTTAAGTCCGTGCACCACAACTATTGAGCCTGTGCTCCAGACCCCAGGAGCCACAGCTAAGGATGCCTGTGAGCCCTAGAGGCCAAGCTTCTCAACAGTAGAAGCCACCACAGTGAGAAGCCCGAGCACTGCAGTGAGAGAGTAGCCCCAGCTCCCCGCAACAAGGGGAAAGCCCGAGCGCAGAAACAAGACACAGAAGAGCCAAAAATAAACACGTGAATAAATAAAAAAATAAAATTATTTTTAAAAAATCTGGAAAGAGTTGCCTTTACTCACAGTTCCTACTTATTTTCTTCCCATTTTCTCTTGAAATCCATACCAATCAGGCTTTTTATCGACTTTTCTTTCAGAGTCATCAATACTTCTATGTTGCTAAATCCAACTTATTTAACTTCTGTGCAGAGTACATCATGAGAAATGCTGGGCTGGAAGAAGCACAAGCTGGAATCAAGATTGCCAGGAGAAATATCAATAACCTCAGATATGCACATGACACCACCCATATGGCAGAAAGTGAAGAGGAACTAAAAACCCTCTTGATGAAAGTGAAAGTGGAGGGTGAAAAAGTTGGCTTAAAGCTCAACATTCAGAAAATGAAGATCATGGCATCCGGTCCCATCACTCCATGGGAAATAGATGGAGAAACAGTGGAAACAGTGTCAGACTTCATTTTTTTGGGCTCAAAAATCACTGCAGATGGTGATTGCAACCATGAAATTAAAATATGCTTACTCCTTGGAAGAAAAGTTATGACCAACCTAGATAGCATATTCAAAAGCAGAGACACTTTGCTGACTAAGGTCCATCTAGTCAAGGCTATAGTTTTTCCTGTGGTCATGTATGGATGTGAGAGTTGGACTGTGAAGAAGGCTGAGCACCGAAGAATTGATGCTTTTGAACTGTGGTGTTGGAGAAGACTCTTGAGAGTCCCTTGGACTGCAAGGAGATCCAACCAGTCCATTCTGAAGGAGATCAACCCTGGGATTTCTTTGGAAGGAATGATGCTAAAGCTGAATCTCCAGTACTTTGGCCACCTCGTGCGAAGAGTTAACTCATTGGAAAAGACTTTGATGCTGGGAGGGATTGGGGGCAGGAGGAGAAGGGACGACAGAGGATGAGATGGCTGGATGGCATCACCGACTCGATGGACGCGAGTCTGAGTGAACTCCGGGAGTTGGTGATGGACAGGGAGGCCTGACGTGCTGCGATTCATGGGGTCACAAAGAGTCAGACATGACTGAGCAACTGAACTGAACTGAAATCCATTGATCATTGTTTTACTTGGCCTATTAGCATTTGACATGGTCACTTCCTCTCTTTGGAAGTCTTTTCTTCCCTTTGTTTCTAGCACATCACACCCTCCTGGTTCTCTTTCTACTTCCATTAGCCATTCTTCTTGGTCTCCTGGGATGGTTCTTGGCCTTCATTCTGATCTTTGAAAGTTGGAGGACCCTGGAAAATATCCTAAGATTGTGTTTCTCTATCTAACTCACTTCCCTGATCACATCTTGTCACTTGGCATTAAATATCATGAAAATGCTGATGACTCTCAAAAACATTCTCTTCACGAAGGACCTCTCCCCTGAACCGCAGATTTGTACATCCAACACCCTATTTAACAATTCCAATCAGATGAATAATTGTTATGTTAAATTCAAAATGTTCAAAACCAAACTATGGATATCCAACCCCCAACGTCTTCATTTTTCCTGAACAGGCGTGGTAAATGAAAATTCCTTTCTTCCAATTTTTTAAACTAAAAACCTTGAGCTCATTTTGGACTGCTTTTTTCCAATGATTTTCTGGTAAACATGTAAGAAGTTTTGTAACAGGGTGGGCAGTAGGAGAAGGTCCAACTTTCTCTGTATAAATACTCCCACAGTTCTGCATTTCCAGTGACAAAGATCACATCACTGAACACTAAGTTGCAAAGAGATGCATACTCGCTCTCCATCATGTAATATTTCCACCATACAGATAACCAAAGATGTAAGTAACTTGAAAAGCTTAGGTAATTGTAAGATGTAGTCAAATAACTAGGAAATGATGAGGCACTTTTTTTTTTTTTAGTATTCATTACCTTTATTTTAATAAAACTTTTAATTAGAAGTTTATATAATTAATTTGTAATACAGTTTGTGTTTAACAACTGGCTTACGAAATTCCTAAAAATTTAGCTGTTGGTTCTCATGAGCTCTTATGACCTGGCTTCAGAATACCGCTTACTGTCTGTGTCGCTTTCACTTTTCAGTTCACTAGTAAATCATGATGGCTGTATGTTCAAAATAAATATCTAGAAGCTGATCACTTTTCATTGTCTCCATCGCTACCACTCTAATTCAAGCCATCATTCTTTTTGAGCTACATCAGCTTTTCCGCCACTCCCACTCTCCCCACGCCAGTCTGTTCTCAACACAGGAGTCAGATGTAAATGCTAAGTCAATTCACATCACTCTTTTGCTTAAAACTTTCTAATTGTTTCCTGATTTACACAGAATAAAATCCCAAGTTCAACAAATGGTCCACAAGGCATTACCTGAAAGAATGGGAACAAAATGGAAGGAAGAAGAGAAATGAAAGCAAGGTAGAAGAAGAGAAGGAAGAACGAAAGAATGAAAAAAGAAAAAGAGAGAAAGAAAATAAGTGATAATGGTATAGGCAGGCAGTGATGTGAGGGCAGAGAGGTTTAGAGCTTAGATAGGGGAGAGTGAAATTTTCCTGGAGGATGGAGCCCTTAAGTGGCCCCTGGGATAACACGGTCAATTGAACCCCAATTTTGTATTCTGCTTGTTCAGTCTTTCTGTGTAGTTCCAGATTTGGGAGAAGCAGAACTGGAGACTGCATTCTTCTTTCTTTATAGAAAATACCATACCAGCCTAGATGGCTAAAGAGATAATCATAAGAAGCAGGAGAGTAATATATGCAGGTCAAGAAACAACAGTTAGAACTGGACATGGAACAACAAACTGGTTCCAAATAGGAAAAGGAGTATGTCAAGGCTGTATATTGTCACCCTGCTTATTAAACTTCTATGCAGAGTACATCATGAGAAATGCTGGGCTGGAAGAAGCACAAGCTGGAATCAAGATTGCCGGGAGAAATATCAATAACCTCAGATATGCAGATGACACCAGCCTTATGGCAGAAAGTGAAGAGGACCTAAAAAGCCTCTTGATGAAAGTGAAAGAGGAGAGTGAAAAAGTTGGCTTAAAGCTCAACATTCAGAAAACGAAGATCATGGCATCCGGTCCCATCACTTCATGGGAGATAGATGGGGAAACAGTGGAAACAGTGTCAGACTTTATTTTGGGGGGCTCCAAAATCACTGCAAATGGTGACTTCAGCCATGAAATTAAAAGACGCTTACTTCTTGGAAGAAAAGTTATGACCAACCTAGATAGCATATTCAAAAGCAGAGACATTGCCAGCAGATGTCTGTCTAGTCAAGGCTATGGTTTTTCCTGTGGTCATGTATGGATGTGAGAGTTGGACTCTGAAGAAAGCTGAGCAC
>SJYV01014450.1:815792-829779 GCA_006410875.1 Neotragus pygmaeus
GAAGAATTGATGCTTTTGAACTGTGGTGTTGGAGAAGACTCCTGAGTGTCCCTTGAACTGCAAGGAGATCCAACCAATCCATTCTAAAGGAGATCAGTCCTGGGTGTTCTTTGGAAGGACTGATGCTAAAGCTGAAACTCCAGTACTTTGGCCACCTCATGTGAAGAGTTGACTCATTGGAAAAGACTCTGATGCTGGGAGGGATTGGGGGCAGGAGGAGAAGGGGATGACAGGGGATGAGATGGCTGGATGGCATCACTGACTCGATGGACGTCTGAGTGAACTCTGGGAGTTGGTGATGGACAGGGAGGTGTGGCATGATGCGATTCATGGGGTCGCAGAGAGTTGGACATGACTGAGTGACTGAACTGAACTGAATGGTGGCATGCTATATATCAGGAGCACAGTCCTGTGACGTTCTTAGTAACAGTCTGGTCTCAGAAAAAAAAAAAAAAAAAAAGGCTGATTGCGAATATTTGATAAGTGTTTAAAAGTTTTCCCCAAAGCTCCAAACCCTAAGGGAAGATAGAGTGTTCCCAGGCCAGACTAAAACCTTTTAACCTTAAGTCCCTCAAACATAAATATGTTGCCAAGATGCCGAGTGGATATTTAAATCATCCACTTCCTGTTTCAGTGCTATCTCTCTGTTTTGGAGAGGGACCAAAAATGTTTCATTCCTTTTGGCACTGTTTTCTTCATTTAAAAAGGATTTATACTTCAGGGGTTTTGACTCCAGAAAGAAAAAAAAAGGGGAAAGAGCACATATTTTGGATGTCAGATTCTGAATGTTTTGACCCTTTCAAACAAGAACGCACTACTCTGTAGCCAGTGGGGTGAGAGAACAAGATCGGGGATAGAACATGTCCAAATGGGCTTCTAAAGTGACAAGCAAAGAGGGAAAATTGGCCCACCTACAATAACTTGTTTAGGAAACATTAAAAATAGCCCATCCACGAAGTAGATCTTTTGTAAATAGTTTTGTTTAAATGTAACTTAAGATAATCTAGCTAAGCATTTCCATCACGCTCAAGCTATCAGTCAATTAAACTTCAAATGTGATGGAAACACAGCTATTGATAGTTTTATGAAGTTTTCATTAAAATGAATAGGAGTAAATAGAAGGTTCTGAATGGTGAATCTTAGAGAGCCTTCTCTGAAGGTTCTCAACCAGGATGAGGGTTGGTGGGGGAATAGGTGAAGATAATTTCAGAATGTCCTGAGTAGCACAATTCACACTATCAGCCTCGGTAGTTTGAAAAAACTCTCCAGCCAATTCTGATTGTACTTGGCAACCCTTCTCCCCAGTTATGAGTCCCCAGGGAGGCAGAATAATATCAGAAGTATTAATCGCGTCAGTGAACATTCCTGTCTTCAATTAAATGAATTCAATTCAGCATTTGTTGATCCTCTACTTTGGACTTGAAGTTGTAATTTACAGTGGAATTGAGGGCAGGATATACAAAGATAAATGAAAATTGTTCCTGCCTGATGGTGGAGTGGAGAGAAAAGAATAGTAAACTCTTTTGGTCAGATGTAATACACAGAGGTTTAAGTTGTGGGAAACTTCTCCATCCACTCTGATTGGGACAAGAAGGAGGTGGTGGTACATGAGCTGAACTATGGATTACTGACTTTCAATCCACAGAGAGTGAATGCAAAAGGACCCACGGACCAAGAAACATTCTTAGCTGACGGCTTGTGTTGATAGACATGTTTCTGGAAAATTATGTATGTAACCTGGGTGGTTAGTCATTCCTCTTTGTTCCAGGAGACGCCAAGAGTCTTGCCCACACACACCTAGCAGCTGCATTGTCAGCTGAAAGGGAATAGGAGGTGCACTCAGATTGAGAATACAAAGGTTGAGAACAGAATGACAACTTGAGCAAACCTCACAGATACAGATAAACTTTGGGTTTCATTAAACTGCTACCCAATTTAAAAACTGGCATACATTGGGTATGGGTAAAGAGAAGGCCTTCCACCACCACAAAGAGGAGCGTGAATGAAGAAGTCAATGGTTTGGTCTTCTCAATGGCCAGAACACTGGTCGTAGACTGTAACTCTCACTCCATGTAGCCATTGCAGAGGGCACACTTTTGACTTATGGTGCTATACAAGAATATATTGATGACTGGAAAAACAACATGCAAATATCCTACCAACAATGTGTCCACAGTGCATATTCTTGTAAATAGATCATGGTAATTATAACCAATCAGAGAAAGGGAGACTAGACCCTCACCAGGCATAATCTGGCAATTCAAGAGTGTGTCAGAAACTGGGAAAATCCATCTCATTAGAACTGATTCAAATGTATTCTTTTTAATGGCTGAGTAATACTCCATTGTGTATATGTACCACGGCTTTCTTATCCATTCATCTGNAGAAAAAAAAAAAAAAAAAGATTTAAGAACCTGGAGAAAAAGAAATCCAAATAGGTAGAATATAAACAGTTGCTGTCTTCAAAAAGCCTATCAAAAATAAATAATAACAACTTAAAAAAATATTTAATCTTCACTATAACATAAAATGTATCAATTCATTATGTTAATTACTAAAATTTAAAAGTTGACAGTCAAAAATAGCTCAAAATTTTATGAATCAAAGAAATACAGTAACAAATTTAAGAATAAAGCTAAGTATTCATGGAAAAAAAAAAGAAACTGGAAAAATCTAGAAAACACTGATTAAGACAGCAGAGGATAATTCACTGGATGATTCTCTTCACATGGGTAGGATCTGTCTGTTCCTTGAAAATGCAGGATTAGGCCAGTTGAGTTAATTAGACAATTGGCAACTAGTCACAATATGTTCACTGTAGTAAGCATTTCTGATTTTTAAGTTTATCCTATTTCTGAGACTAATATTAATCAATTTAAGTACTTTTATTAAAATTCAATATCTGCTAAGTTGTTTTGGTGACCTTACTATATCTGTAAGCTATCCAAGAATCCTTTAAAAGTGTATAGTCTTTGGTTTTCTAAACTTTGTCAAATTACGGGGGAAAAAAATCTTTAAACTTGAGGGTGTTCTTGTGGAATTTGGCTCTCATGTCCTATTTCTGTCTGTATAGCTTAATTTTTTTTCTACAATGAAAATATATTCTCATCACCTCTATGATACAAAGCAAGATGTTGGCTCACAGCCTCTTGCAATTGTGAATAAACTGTCAAGGCATTAATATTTTTGTGGCTCCAAAGCTGATTTGAGGGAATTTTAATCTTATTGTCTTTGTTTTCCAATGTGACTACTATCCTAAACCTTTCTTTTCATGTTGGAAAATAAAAAATGACAGACATGACTAAAACTGACAGTCAAAATATAGACAACTGTACGATGTCAAATGTACATTTTGTTCTAGATGAAGTGTTGTTCTCATAGAAAAGACATGAGCTGAAAGTAATATATATCATCTTCGTAAAAAAACAATTAAGATTACAAGAGGAGGTAACTAATATGTATTGAACTTCTACAGGCTCTGTGCTGTTATTTATATTATTTCATTTAGTTCTTATAACTTCCAGCCATGCCTTTTTTTTTTTTTTACAGATGAGGAAATGAAAATTTGAAGGGCTTCAAAATTTTACGTATAGGTCTTATATACTGTACAGACCCTGTGACTTTTGACATACACCACGTTCTCACTTGTCTGTCAATTCTAACCTATCAGCTTCAGCTGCCTAGAATACTGCATTGTAAAGAATTCTGAAGCCATAAGAAAGAATGCTATATTTAATTAGCAATGTCAGTCAAAGGCTAGCAGCATGATTGGTAGCAAGAATATTATTTGCACCCCCATTATTACCCATAAGGGCCTTCCCAGGTGGTGCTAGTGGTGAAGAAACCTGCTGGCCAGTGCAGAAGACATAAGAAACACGGGTTCAAACCCTGGGTGCGGAAGATCCACTGGAGGTGAGTGTGGCGACCCAGTCTAGTATTCTTGCATGGAGAATCCCATGGTCAGAGGAGCCTAGTGGGCTACAGTCCAGAAGGTCTCAAAGAGTTGAACATGACTGAAGTGACTTAGTATGGACTCATTATACATAAATTATATTGGTAATTTTAGCTTGAAAGTGGAAAGCTTGGAGGAATATATTATCCTCATGGGTTTTAGTCTTACTGTCATTTCCTTTGTAAACATAGATTTTTTTATAAGTTAGTCTTTCCCCTAGTTGTACTATTTTCTTACCACCCTAGACTCCTTAATTACTTTTTTTTCATCCCTCTGGAATGAGTTCCTCATTACTGGTTTTCAAAGAGTTAGTTCAGAGTTATGACCAATGTTACACTGTTGAAATTTTATGTTTAAATACTTCAGTGTATTCAATGTAATTTATACATGTGTGTGAGAACTGGAGAATAAAAAAGGCTGAGTGCCAAAGAATTGATACCTTCAAACTGTGGTGCTAGAGAAGACTCTTGAGAGTCCTTTGGACAGCAAGGAGATCAAACCAGTTAATCCTAAAGGAAATCAACCCTGAATATTCATTGGAAGAACTGGAGCCGAAGCTGAAGCTCCAGTACTTTGGTCACCTGATGCAAAGAACCGACCCATTGGAAAAGACCCTGATGCTGGGAAAGGCTGAAGGCAGGAGGAGAAGGGGACAACAGAAGATGAAATGGTTGGATGGCATCATCGACTCAATGGATATCAGTTTGAGCAAACTCTGGGAGATGGTGAAGGACAGAAAAGCCTGGTGTGCTGCAGTCTATGGGGTCTCAAAGAGTCAGACATGACTGAGCAATGAACAACAACAAATGCATGTGTGTGTAAATTAACTCTAAGCTGTATGCTAGGAACTACTGTTAATTAGTATATGAAGGACTCTAGTTAGGAAAATACACTCCATAAAGTGTATAAGACTGATGTTTAAAATACCACTGAAAGTGAAAGTGAAAGTCACTCAGTCGTGTCCGAATCTTTGTGACCCCATGGACTATATCCATGGAATTCTCCAGACCAGAATACTGGAGTGGGTAGTTGTTCCCTTTCCAGGGGATCTTCCCAACCCAGGGATCGAACCCAGGTCTCCCAAATTGCAGGCAAATTCTTTAACAGCTGAGCCACAATGAAAGCCCCAAATACCACTATCTAAATACATACCTAAGAAGCCTATAAATTGGCATAAAGGATGCAGAAATAGCTTTTCATTTGGCAGATGAATGGAGGGGTCAATATATATGATTGATTTGCCTAGAAAGACTTGTTCATGTATCTCATCTTAGAGTGTATAACAATTAAGAATCTGGCAAGCCCTGCATTGGAGAAGTGCCATAACTCTAGGATCCTATTTGGGCTTCAAATATGCCCATTTAAAAATTTGGACCTGGCTAGAAGGGAAACTGATGCTGTTATAAGAATATTGTAACACTTGCCAGGGAGTAAACCTTTAGTAAAAGATATTTGTCAGAGTAACTAAAAGGACAAAGCAAGAGCTTCTCCAAGTCTACAGAACAGATTTTCTCGTTGTTTTTGTGCCTACGGGCTAATGAATGTTTGCATGTGTGCAGAACTTAGTTTCTGAGCCTTGTTTCTATTGTAACATACCTGGTTATCTGGCAGGTTATCTGGGAGGAAGCAGTGACTTTATCTGATAATTAGAGACTACTGACATTGACCATAAAGAGCCAGGCAAATTAGAGTAGGTCTTTTTACAGCAACCAGTACTGTGGAAGTCCAGTAGAGACCTCTTCTTCCTTCTCTCCTCTCCGAACCCCCCAGAATTCCAGTTATTCACCTTGATGAAGGAGTGGCAGTGGGGGTTTTTGAAGACTCTCAGCCATACAACTCTAAGCCACTAGATTATCCTGGGAGTAGAGGTGGAAGCAGAGCTTTGAATCAAATAAGAGATGAGATTGAAATTTTAAAATAAACATTTATCTTTCTTGATTTGGTTGCTGGGCAAAGATGTATTTAAGGGACTCCTCTACTCTATGATAAAAGGAAGTTTGAAACAGAACAGTTAAAGGTACTAATAAGAAAAAAAAGCAAACCATAAAACCATGTTGTCTTTATACACCCAGTGATTTGAGACTTCTTAATAAACCAGTCATTCTACCACAGAAAGAATTTTCTATAGTTGGGTTAATGTCTAAATATGCATGCAGTTAGACATCTCCAGATCTCATATTCTTCATGATTCTCAAGGTGCAAGGTTTATATTTCTCCCATTAGGAGAATCATCTCTGTTTAAAAAGTTGAACATGGAAAAACCTAAACGGGAGTAAGAACTAGCTTTTCCGACCATCATGACTGTTTTTTGAAAAGTGAAAGTGTTAGTCACTTAGTCATGTCCAACTCTTTGAAACCCCATGGACTGTAGTCCCCAGCTTCCTCTGTCCATGGAATTCCCCAAGCAAGAATACTGGAGTGGCTAGCCATTCCCTTCTCCAGAGCATCTTCCTGACTGGGGATTGAACCCAGGTCCCTTGCCTTGCAGGCAGATTCTTTACCATCTGAGCCACCAGGGAAGTCCATAACAATTCTCTACCTACATACAAACACAGAAGGGTTGATTTTCTGAGTATCTTCCTCCCATCACAGCTATCTCTGAGGAGGCAACAAATTTCCTTTTAAAATATATTCAAGGCTAAATCTCTAGTAGGTTAACTTAATTTTCCTCAATTATTAATAATAATGCAGACGGAATGAAGAAATAGGTAAAAATTTGAAACTTAAAAAAAAAGCAACAAAGATTATCAAGATATTCCAAAGCATTCAGTTTCATCTATCAGATCTACTTTTGAGGAGTTAGACTTAAAAGGAAGAAAAAAAAGAGGAAAAAAGCTACCAGAAAAAAATGTCCCTTAGACCAATATCCCCAAATTTTGTTTGTTTAGTGACTAAACTGATACATACAGAAAAACAAGTACTATAAAAACTACATTGAGAAAACTTTTTGCAGATAAAATTAATGACTAAGGGTTGATAATACACACAAAAACAAATGTAGGCATTATAACTTACTCAGAGCTCTAAGAGGTTAGTATTTTGAATAGATTACTTCCTATTTCTGCTCAACATAGTAGACTAAGCAGATTCAAGAAGTGTTCCTACTATGCTCCAAACACATAAACGTTGCAGAAAGCCATTTAGAAACAGTTAAATGAGGTTGAGATGGTTAGACAGCATCGCCGTCTCAATGGACATGAACTTGAGCAAACTGTGGGAGACAGTGGAGGACAGGGAAGTGTCACCCCGCCGTCCATGGGGTCTCAAAGAGTTGGACATGACTTAGCAGCTGCACAACAACAAACGAGGTTGAAAGAAAGAGAGGAACACTTAAGAATACAGAGGGAATTCAGAGACAAAGGGGTTAGCCTTTACTGAAGGTGTGGCAGTAAACATGTTAACATTGTTAACTGTTTCATTGTTAACATGACAGAAAAACTATACCTAAGCATAAAGCCGAGAACTAGGAAGATGGTGCTCCATCTGTGAATAAGAATAGGAATACTCTACCTATGATAACTCACTAATGGGGAAGGAATCTGTCAGCAAGAGGCAAACCCTGTACTGGAAGAGAGAAGACCTTTTTCTGTGTAAGGGAATGGGATCCAAATCTGAACCATCCCGTGGGGGAGCCTCCACAATCCAGGCCTTAAAACATCTCAAAATGTTGAAGCTGTGCTTATGAGGACCCGGAGGAGATTGTGAAAGTCTTTGGATAAACTTGTTCAAGGAAAAGAATCTACATATATAGGCATTTGGTGATTGTCCATTGAAAAAAACTGGTCCAATATATGCCAGTGGGCCCAAGTGTGCCCCTGTCCTTAGAGCTTCATTGATGTTTTACTGTCTCACTTCTATATATGGACAGCCAGTCAAGGACCACCAGTATTTTTAGGAAGGAATTAAAGACAGAAACCAACACAAACAACAAAATATAGAAACATAGATGAGACAGGAAGAGAAAAGCACTTAAAAGTATAAATGATATTTCCAAGGAGATGGGAGAACCATTTATCTCTGAAAAAAATCAGTATATTATAAAAAGGAACATTCAAAACAATAAGAACAACCAAAGAATTCTTGGAAATTCAAATTATTATGGTTAAAAACAAGGAATATAAAGACAAAATTAAGGAAACCTCCAAGATATCAGAATAAGATCTAAAAAAGATCTGAGAAAACATAAAAATCAGAGGATAAGTGTATAAGATATGAGAGAGAGAGAATATGGAAAATGAATGAGAAGGAAATGGCCACCAAAATGATAAAAGAAAATTTCCCCAAACTAAAAGATGTGTTTTTATTGATTCAACAGGTGCACTAAGTATTCAAAAGAATGAATACAAATCCAAACAATAACAGGGTACATTGTCATAAAATTTCAGAATATTAAAGATAAAAAGAAGATCTTAAATGCTTCCACAGAGGTAAAAAAAAAATCAGGCAACATACAAATGTTCAGGAATCAAAATGGCATCAGATGTAAAAAATCAACATTGGAATCTAGAAGGCAATGGAGGCATACTTTGAGAAGTTCTAGGGAAAATGATTTTCAGTCTAGAATTCTATGTGTAACCAAATAATCAACCAAGTATCAGATAAATGAAAGACACTAAAATTTGTTCTTCTCCTCTGCATCCATGTTCAGCAAGATCCTAGGTGATCTTCTCCATCAAATCAGGGTATTAAAGAAAGAGAAAGAATGGGAATCAGGGAACAGGATTCAAATTTCAACCCACATGCAAAGGAAATTCCTTTCAATCCTAGGAAGGAAATTCCTAAGATGACTGTGAAGTAAAGATTTAGAACAGCTAGCTGTGCAACAAACGTAGAAAAATTCTAAGCAGTTTCCAAAAAGGACACCTTTAAAGAAAAAAAAAGTCAATTTGCCTGATATATTTGACTGTACTGAAAAGAGTTCGATGTTTGCATTAATGATTAAAAGTTAAGCAGGGGGCAGGAGGAAAAGGGGACGATAGAGGATGAGATGTCTGGGTGGCATCACCGACTCCGATGGACATGAGTTTGAGTGAACTCTGGGAGCTGGTGATGGACAGGGAGGCCTGGTGTGCTGCAGTTCATGGGGTTGCAAAGAGTCAGACACGACTGAGCGACTGAACTGAATTGACTGATTAAATTATGAGAGTTGGGAGAAGGAAGGTAGTAATATAAGAAATAAAAATTAATAATAGTATTAATATATACTATGTGGCCAGCTAGGAGCAATATACAGTAATAATATTAGAAAAATGGGAAATATGATGTCTATTTCTGACAGTAGTTTCTCTTCTGTCTCATAGATCTGTTTGTTAATTCTTACACCAACATCAAACTGTTTTGATTTTGGTAGTCTTATTAGTATTAGAGATTACCTGTTAACTTTCTGCTACAACAGATAAGGATTTGGCATGCTTATACTGCAGGTTAGTTCCGTTTTCAAATAATATGTGCAATATGTCTTATGTAATAAACACACCACATAAGGTCTAACAATTCTGGAAACTCAAGGAAAATAGTGTATATACTGTCTTTTTTTTTTTAAGATTAATAATTGGTCCCATTGCTTTAAATTTAGAGACACTTCACTTGAAATGTTTTCTTAAGCTTGAAGGAAAATATATCGAGGCAATTATGTTAAAATCGAGCTAATTTACTATTTAGAATTAAGTCTGAGGGCTTCCCTGCTGGTCCAGTGGTTAAGAATCCATCTTGCAATGCAAGAGATAGAATGCAATGCATTTGATGCCAATTGCTGCAGAGCAACAGCCGGAGAGCCGTAACTACTGAGCCTGTGTGCTGCAGCTACTGAAGCCTGCACCTAGAGGCTGTGCTCTGCAACAAGAGAAGCCACTGCGATGAGAAGCCTGCACACCCCAGTGAAGAGTAGACCCTACTTGCTGCAGAGAAAGCCCGGTGTTGCAGTGAAGACCTACCACAGCCAATAAATAAATGTCTTTAAAAAAAATTAAGTTCGTCCTATGTTTTCAGAATTTTCAAGCATCCTATATATCATGAACCATAACGAATGGGCTTATACATCAAATGATAAAAATCTTTGAGGATATTTAGAATTTGTCTATATGCCATTTATGAAAGAGCCACTTTATTTTTATTTTTAAAGGTTTTTAATTTTTATTTCACATAGGAATACTGATGTGAAAGGTTTAAATTTTATTTATTAAGTAAATAGCTATAGAGAGAAAGGCATTGTAGCAATATTAATAGCAGGCAAAGTAGAATTTAAGGAGAATTAATGATGAAAGGAATACTCCATCAGAAGATTTAAAAATCACAAACATACATGTATCAATAACAGAGCCTTAAAACATGTGAACCATAATAATGACAAATTTTACAATTAGAAGTAGACAAATTCACAATCACAGCTCTCTTAGTAATTACCAGATTAAGAAACTTAAAAAATTAATAAGTATATAAGATATTTGAAAAATACAATTAAACTCAATCAAAAAAGCTTTAAGCAACTGGAAAGTATCTGAATATTCATTTTTGTTTCATTAGATAATCTAACATCAAAGCACCCAGTTTTTTAAAGAATCAAAATTGTGTTAATCTAGTCACCAAAGTTAATTAGCCATCAACATTTTTACTCTCACTGTCTAGAATTTTCAAATCCTCTTTTTGTGTGTAATTGTTAAAGTGCTCTGCGATTTACCAAGTTAATTTTTTTAATAGTCCTGACTTTATATATCATTTAAGCAGGATACTTGCCTCTTTAATTTTTTCATCTTTTCTCATGTTATATTTTTCTTTTCCCCAGTCCTCTATCCATTTTCACTCTCTTGGCCCTTTACTATCACATACTGAAAAATGTCATAAATATTTATGACCTGTTCCTTGTCTTTCCTGATGAAGAAAAATACATATATACCATTTCCATCTATTCACCAGCGATTCCCTCTGGGTGCAGACTGTGATGACTTTGCCTGATCACTGTGATGCCATTTGCTGCCAAGTCTTTCATAAATACTAAATGGTGCATTTTTTCACGTTGTGCCCCGAGTAGAGCAGGTTCTCTTTTTATATCAGAAGGCCAGTCCAAATGACAAATGTTTGCTTTATCAACCTCTGTAAAAGTCTAGAGGTAATTTATATTGATTACATAATAAGAAACTCCATCCCTGGTACAACATGTTCCTTCAGCTGCAGAGCCACACCTGTAGAAATGCTAACCTACATCTGGTTCCATAAATCTGTTCTTTCTGATCCTCTGGAGAGATATTTTTATGTAAACTATATAGCTACATGCGGAACAGGAAAGACCAAAGCAGATGGCTAAACCCAGTAACCATTTCCACTCCATGGCTTTAGCTTTTACTCTCTTCCTTGACTTTGATGTCTTCCTATTTGAGAGTCAGTTCAATCATTTCTTTTGTGGAAGGTGTCTCTTACCAGCTTTATTTATACATAGATAACAAACTCAGTGATGATAATGTTCTTATCAGGAGGTTTTAAGGACTATCTTTGAGTTAAGACTATCACTTGCACTCACTGATGTGCAGATTCCTTCAATTGATTTTTTTGATATGAATATAACAAGAAGATACCTTTCTCATTAATATATATATTTTCATTTTTATTGTTTTCATTGCATGTGTTACATCTCCACACAAAATCTACTTTAAAAATAAACTGTTATAAAAAACACAAAAAAGAAAGCCTGGCTACCTTGAATGCAACTGATTTCTAATGACTGTGTGACCTAATTTAGCTTTTTGTTGTTGTTTACTCACTCGATCATGTCTGATCTTTGTGACCCCAAGGATTGTAGCCTGCCAGGGTCCTCTGTCCATGGGATTTCCCAGGCAAGAATGCTGGAGTGGGTTGCCATTTCCTTCTCCAAGGGATCCTCTCAACCCCGGGACCGAACCTGCATCTCCTGGAAGTCTTCTGCATTGCAGGCAGATTCTTTACTGCTAAGCCACCAGGGATGCCCAAATTAGCTGTTATTCTCCCTTTAAAATGATTTGCCAATAAAAGTACAACATTAGAGAGGTAACCCTAATAGAAAGGACAATATGAAGCCTTTTGAGAGGAAGTCATAAAGCCAATGATCCACGGGGCATTAGAGCTAGGAGAGACCACATCTAGTACACCCTCTTCATTACAAAAACTGACAACCGGAAGGTTGAGTCACCTGCCTGACATCATCAAGTGGCTCAAAGGCAGAATTAAATGGACTCTTTCTGCTATTATCTACTGCTGCTGCTGCTGCTGCTAAATCGCTTCAGCTGTGTCTGACTCTGTGCGACCCCATAGAAGGCAGCTCACTAGGCTCCCCAGTCCCTGGGATTCTCCAGGCAAGAACACTGGAGTGGGTTGCCATTTCCTTCTCCAATGCATGAAAGTGAAAAGCGAAAGTGAAGTCACTCAGTCGTGTCTGACTCTGAGCGACCCCCTGGACTGCAGCCTACCAGGCTCCTCCTTCCTTGGGATTTTCCAGGCAAGAGTACTGGAGTGGGGTGCCATTGCTTTCTCTGGCTACTATCTACTGCTAACTCACATTTCAGAGAAAGTTTGGAAGCTCAGTAAAAGGAAGACTGTTACTGAGATAAATTCTATAAGGCAAGTCCCTCCATAATTTATGTTTTAGTAATAGTTTTTTTTTTTTTTTAAATAAATTGTGGTGTTTTTAAATTGGCTAAAACCTATAGATTTCAAGGTTTGGGGGATCATGAATCGTCTTTCTTGCCTTTGTTAGTGTTGAAGCTCTTACAGATAACTGATAGGATGCAGTTTCAGAGCAGAGTGTCAGGAGTTGAACAGCCAGGTAAATAAACCCTTTCACTCTAATACCTCTGCCTAAAACTGTAAAGTGAGAGTGGGAGGTGTTGCTGGACGTTATCATTTGTTTGGGATGACCCGTCTCAGTAAAGCAGCGAGAGGGTTCCAGAATCTGGCATCAAGGTAGAGCAGGCTGAGGAATCTGCCATCAGCCTCAAGGGAAACAAACCAGAATCCAGGAGTATTTGGGTATTTCAGGTGGACAGTCCTCAGGGGATTACACAATCTTCATACATGCAATAATGTTCCATCCATATCTCTAATGATGTACATATAAAACTTTTACTATGTAAAGCACAATTCTAAGAGGCTTAAAAATTAAGCCAAGAATACTAGGCAAAATCTAAGGTGATCCAAATAAAGGATGAAAGTGAAAATGTCGGTTGCTGAGTCATGTCCGATTCTTTGTGACCCCATGGACTATGTAGCCCACCAGGCTCCTCTAACCATGGGATTCTCCAGGCAAGAACACTGAAATGGGTAGCCATTCCCTTCTCCAGGGCATTTTCCTGACCCAGGGATTAAACCCGGGTCTCCTGCATTTCAGGCAGATTCTTTACCATCTGAACTATTATGGAGTTTTGTTAATAATGATGTTATAGACAATGCTTCATTTGTTGTGACACACGTGCACAGCAATGTTCACAACAGAGGATACTGGCTGTGGGTATATGAGAACTCTGTAATGTCCTTGTAACTCTTCTATAAATCTACAAATTATTATTCTAAAATAAAATTTTAGTTTAAAAATAATAAACCACATGATCCACCCATAGGACTGCTTGTGCAAGCTTGGCCCAGGCACTCTTGCTCGGATCAAACTCGCTTTTCTTCTAATCTTCTCCTTAGGTTCCTAGAGCGTTTTTAAACTTTAACATATTTGGCTATAGATACTATAATCACAGACATTACAAAGCACAGCACTTTCATATATGTGATCTCATGTGTTAGAAATTTAAATGCTGATGAAGACAATTTTAGCGAATTGGAGAGTGACAAGATTCTAAGATCTGTAACTGTTTCTCTTTGTGGTTTGGTTTCAGAAAAGCTTGTAAAAAAATCTTTTCTGACTACATCAGAGAAAAAGCTCAAATTGGATGGTAGTTTGTCTTAACCATCCTTTTTCAGCACCTTGGTGTTTCAGATTGTCTCCAAACAAGATGCTGGTCAATACTGCTTTTTAGGGCAAGGATATAAAGGAATGTGCTTGTCCCAGAAGCCTTAAAAAGG
>SJYV01014450.1:829787-875241 GCA_006410875.1 Neotragus pygmaeus
GAGGTGGGCGGGAAGGGGTGGGGGGAAGAGAAGGAAAAGCTGAATCAGGGGTGGGGCAGCTTACTCCAAAAAGAGAAAGCAGAAGCTGTCAGGCATGGCATCATTTTTGGAAACTTCAAATTCTGAACTTAGAATCTAGAGAGTTTTCTTTAAGAATGTATTCAATATGACTTATATCTTCCCAGAAAACCAACCAGCAAAAGTCTTCATATTAAAAAAAAAAAGAAAGAAAATTATGTCCTAAAAATACTTTACTACATAAAGTGCCTTTATATTTCAGATCTCACTGCTCCCTACCTGGGTTTACAGAGAAGGAAAAAGGCTGTTGTGAGTGTTATAATCTGGAAGCCTGAGGCACAGAAGTCTGTTCAAGGCCACATAGGTTATCAGCTGTAGACATGAAGCAGGCTGCAGGGCCACTTTTCCGTGAGACCACCCACCTGGAATCTGAGGTACCCACAAACCATAAGAACCAAGATAGCAAAAACTTAAACCTCGTTGCACATGCTCTCAGGGAAAAGAATTAGCAAACTATTCCCAATGGTAAGACTGCTTTAACAGCGTAACTAAAAACAGAAATATGGAAAGCTATGACATATAAAAAAATCCTCAAACTTCTATATTTCTCATTTCCTATTTATTCAAGCACAGGTGGGTCAGCAGTTCCAGGCTGGCTGATATAATCTCTGTATACAGTCTTAGGGGCACTAGAGAGCTCCTTGGCTAGATATTTCCATTCCGTCATTGCCATAACTGTATATTATACTTACCCTGCAGAGTGTTTGAAAATTAAGTTTTCCTTTTATTATCATCAATATTTTAAAGAAGATATATTTAAGCAAGAGAGACATAAGGACTTCATGGCTAAAGCATATGGCTGCTGCTGCTGCTGCTGCTGCTAAGTCACTTCAGTCATGTCCGACTCTGTGGGACCCCATAGATGGCAGCCTACCAGGCTCCCCTGCCCCTGGGATTCTCCAGGCAAGAACACTGGAGTGGGTTGTCATTTCCTTCTCCAATGCATGAAAGTGAAAAGTGAAAGAGAAGTCGCTCAGTCGTGTCTGACTCCTACCCAACAGCTATAGAACATTTTCAACCAAGTAAATCTCAATGGGAGAAGAAACAACATCAAATAGAAGGAGATCAGGGAGGGGCAAGTGCTGTGGCATCAGGATCACACCTGCGCTACCNGAAGTCGCTCAGTCGTGTCTGACTCCTACCCAACAGCTATAGAACATTTTCAACCAAGTAAATCTCAATGGGAGAAGAAACAACATCAAATAGAAGGAGATCAGGGAGGGGCAAGTGCTGTGGCATCAGGATCACACCTGCGCTACCTGCAGAAAAAGCCTTAAAATTGAGGGACTTCCCTGAAGGTCCAGTGGCTAAGAATCTGTGCTTCCAATGCAGGGGGCCTGGGGTTCAGTCTCTGGGCAGCTAAGACACGGAGCAGCCAAATAAATAAGTAGAGGGGAAAAAAAGCCGCAAGATTGAGTGCTGAACGTGATCCACCAGGAGGAGTGCCACAACATGCCTAGCTGCTCTAGTCATATTCATCAAAAGTCAGAAATGACTTGAGTTTTTCACCAGGCAAGTTGGGGTATAATCATTCAATGGACTGTCAGCAAAGTGAGGGAAAGGGTGAAGGACACCACAGGCCGGGTCAGGGGTGAACAGCTGGCCGACTTGGTGACAGGGTCACTTTCACAAGCCACACAGGGTGCCCCTTTATGAAGTCTAGGAACAAATGGATGGAAGGGACAGAAGCCAGAATAGTGGTTCCCCGGGCCCAGGTACAGCAATGGGGAGAGGACTAGAGGAGAATGGATGGAATTCGTCTCCATCTTGATCTGGAGGATAGTTATATGGGTGTCTACATATGTAGAAATTCTTCCAGCTGTACCTTTAAGATTAGCGTACTTCACTGTATGTATATTACAACTCTGTGTACATTCCACCTCAAAAAAAGTGAAGGATGTCACACTTCAGCCTTGAGTCAGTCTTTCCCACAGGCTCCAAAATCAGACCAGAAGGTTTTAGTGAAAATTCTCTCTACTTTTGTTATAATCAAATCTCATTTTCTAATAAATTATTCTCTATCACCTTCAAAAAAAGGAGGGCGGAAGATGAAAGGGAAGGAGGTCCTGTAGAGGGAGGAGAGAAGAAGGATGGGGGGAAGAAGGGAGTAAACTTTAACAAAACCCTTATTGCCTTCCAAAAAGAATCTTCTTTCAGTTTCCCTTATTTATTAATTTTTTGAATACTTTGAAAAGGAGGGAAAATTATGATCCAAATTCTAAAATAAGTAAATAACTAAAGGACAAAAGCAGCTTTTTCTGGCTGACACAGTGCTACATGCATGCATGCTCAACCACTTCAGTCGTGTCTGACTCTTTGCGACCCCGTGGACTGCAGCCTGCCAGAATCCTCTGTCCATGGGAATCTCCAGGGAAGAAAATGAGTGGGTTGCCATCCCCTTCTCCGGGGGATCTTCCTGACCCAGGAATTGAAACCCCATGTCCTGTCTCCTTCATTGCACGCAGAATCTTTACTGCTGAGCTACCAGGGAAGCCTGACACAGTGCTATACTGTCAAATATTTCAAAACTGAGGGCTTGGTTTCCAGTAATTCACAAGAGGAAACTATTTTGCCTTTCTCATTTTAGAGTTGAGAATGTACATCCTTGTATGACCTTGAATGATAACTGATGTGATTTTTCAGAATGAACCGTAAGTTGCAGATGACTGAATCATAAAAAGAACTGCATTTGAAAGAGATCTAAGTCAATGTTTATTCGTAATCTTTTCACCTCAAAGTTTATTTCTACATGTTAAGCCTATAGCAGCCATTACTAGATTTTTAGTATATATTACTTTAGAGGCTGAAGTCACAACACAGTCAGCTTGACTATCTTTTTCAGGCCATATATTTTCAACTCTAAGTGTATACATGTACACATACTGAAAATATGCCCTGTAAGATCCCAGATGTATACACAGAATGAGTCTATGTGATAGTTCTAGATACGGCTGCTTATGTAGGATAGAGATTGTTCTAGTCTCTAAGCAGAGGTGCTGAATTGGTGACATATAAAGGACTCACTTGAGACCCATTTGATGGTGGTGGTGGTTGTGTGTGTGTGTGTGTTCAACAAACATGCACGTGTGTCCTGCATGTATTATGGCAAACAAATGTGGCCTCTTTGAGATGCAGTCAAGATTGTAGCAAAATAAAGGGAAGAAGAGGAACTCAAGTGGTGATGTAAGATCTGGAATAGAGAAGAGGAAAGAAAAGTGAGGAGGGGCTAAGGGAAAATAGAAACTCACAATGACAAAAATACAAAAAGGTTCCTGGGGTGGAAATAAAAGGAAGAATCAGAACATAAATGGTGTTGTTTTTTTAAGACCCAGAAATAGAGGGAGCCGTTGCTAAGTGAAGTAGGCTCTGTGGAAGGCAGAAAACAATCATGGGTAGGATAATGGGTCCATCCCCAATTACCCAGGACTGTCTCCCTTTAGAACTGTTCTTTTAGGAAAATTATTAATAGCTCTTCCTTTCCCTCCTGGTTAGGATAATAAATGATAGAGTTACCGTCTGTGTAGACCACCTCTGGCCAAAGACAGAAAGTAGCCATAAGCAGGACTCAACCGGGGCAATGACATCAAGAAGAGCTTTAAGGAAGGGGTAACAGGAAACAATAGCTAAATAAAGAGGAGAAAAAAGAGACCAGGTATAATGTGCAGACAATTTGTAACCAGTTATGCCAAACACAGATAAAGTTAGAAAGGCCTTGTATAGGAAAAAGTGTATGAAAACTTAAAGATGGATGAGGAAGAGATAGAAGAAACCAAAGACAAGGGACGTGATTCAGAGCACAGATATGTTTAGGCCCCTATATTTCCCCCCATACTGGGGGATTCGTGGTTATGATCAGCATGTATAAAAATGACTTAAAACGGCCATTCTGGCTTTCCACCCTGTGTAGGCACACATAAAGTCCCATCTGCTGTTGTCTCCTAGCCTGCTGATCCAAAGCTGCTCACCTCCTTCTAACTCTCTGCCTCTCAGCCTTGCAGGCTGCCATGAGCAAGCCTTCCCACCGAGCCCCCACCCCCACCTCTGATGGCCGCATACCAGACTGTCTGCCACTGTGGTTTCACAGGCTTCCACAGATAGGCCACAGTATGTGAAGCTGCCCTTCGCTGCGTCATTTCAGAGACCTCTTTTGACTTTTTCCTGGATCGGAATTTTGTGTTGCAAAAAGCAGAAAGTAAATGTCAAGGGCAAGTTCAAAAGGCCAAGTGATTTCTAGCTAAGCCTTGCTTACACCCAGAGGGAAGATGGAATACCACCAGCAAGAGGGTCTTTGGTATTTAGAGTTTCAAAAACTATGTCTCATAGATTTCTACCATTATTTTGAATTGGGGCATATTATGGGTTGAAGTGTGTCTCCCTTAAAATTCTTATGTTGATGTCCTAACCCGTAGTACCTCAGAATGTGATCTTTTTTGAAAAGAGGATCTTCACAGAGGCAATCAATTTACAATGAGCTCATTAGGATGAGCCCTAATCCAATACTACTGGTAACTTTAGAAGAAGAAATTTGCATACAGAGAGGATGCTCTGTTTACATGAAGAAGGCCATCTACAAACCAAGGGGAGAAGCCTGAAGCAGATCTTGCTCTCACAGTCCTCACCAGGAACCAGCTCCTCTGACACCTTGATGTTGGACTTCCAGCCTCCAGAACAATAGGTTTCTGTTATTTAAGCCATCTAGATTGTGCTACTTTATTATAGCAGTCCTAGGAGACTGATCCCCAGAGATGCAGTCTGGTGGAAGATGAGAGTTAGAAGCTCACCAGACTAATTACAGTTTTTTTCATTTCCCTAAGAAGACTAAAGATGCTGTGAAAGTGCTGCACTCAATATGCCAGCACATTTGGAAAACTCAGCAGTGGCCACAGGACTGGAAAAGATCAGTTTTCATTCCAATTCCAAAGAAAGGCAATGCAAAAGAATGCTCAAACTACTGCACAATTGCACTCATCTCACATGCTAGTAAAGTAATNTGGCGTGCTGTGATTCATGGGGTCGCGAAGAGTCGGACATGACTGAGTGACTGAACTGAACTGAACTGAAAGAGTCGGACACGACTGAGCGACTGAACTGAAGAAGGAATGCTTCTTTGAGTTATCTGAAAGAGTCCCTGTGGCAAGTCAGATTGGATGATCCTGAGGAAATAATTTTGATAGTTCATGCCTCAGTTTCTTCCTCCATGGAGTTGATCATAGGGCCTGTGGTCTGAAATTCACGCTATGACTGAGTGGCAAGGTGAAGGGTGATCACAGAAATATTCTGAGTTTGGGGCAGGAAGACCAAACTTAAAATGTGGAGCCTTATTAATAAATACACTGAGAACAGCTGTTATGGATAGTAGACCCTCAATTCTTTAGCTGATCACCAAAGTGGAGGCCTTCCCACCTGATCCTCACAGAATCAGCTGTCTCTACCTTTTGAGTACCTAAATTTGACATAATTAAAACCCAAAACAGCTTGATGTATTTGGACAAAGAGTTTTCCTTCAGTACAGACTATCTCCTCTTGTGTTAGAGAAAAGGCTTGTTAACCTGCTTGTTAAACTATCTCTGCTACCAGAAAAAGAAAACACAAAAATATTTCTGCACATTACTTTTTTTTAAAAGCTGTTATAGGCCTAGATCTCATCCTGTCGAACACTCACTTGAATAGCCTCTTGAGTCACTAGTGAAAGCAGTGGTGTTTAGCTCTGCTTCCTTATATGGCAGGGAAAGACAATGTGCTTGTCTATTTGAACTGCAGTGTGGCTCTCTGACAAATTATAATGACTGGTTATGGAAACCTCCTGCTCTGGTTTCCATCGCTCTTCCCGGGAAAGACACAGAACAGACAGCTGTAAGGAAATGGAAAAGGTTCGAGTCAGGGAATATCATTGAATCTAGCTCAGCTATTTGCTAGATATAGCAAATTTGTTGTGTGACTTTGGGCAACTAATTTACTTTTGAGAGTCTTGAGAGACCCTTGGACTGCAAAGAGATCAAACCAGTCCATCCGAAAGGAAATCAGTCCTGAATATTCATTGGAAGGACTGATGCTGAGGCTGAAACTCCAATATTTTGGCCACCTGATGCAAAGAACTTACTCACTGGAAAAGACCCTGATGCTGGGAAAGACTGAAGGCAGGAAGAGAAGGGGACGACAGAGGATAAGATGGTTGGATGGCATCACCAACTTGATGAACCTAAGNGCTGAAACTCCAATATTTTGGCCACCTGATGCAAAGAACTTACTCACTGGAAAAGACCCTGATGCTGGGAAAGACTGAAGGCAGGAAGAGAAGGGGACGACAGAGGATAAGATGGTTGGATGGCATCACCAACTTGATGAACCTAAATGTGAGCAAGCTCCGGGAGTTGACGATAGACAGGGAAGCCTGGTGTGCTGCAGTCTATGGGGGTTGCAAAGAGTCAGACACAGCCGAGCAACTGAACTGAAATTTTTTTTACTGACCTGAGATAGTTATCTTCTACTAGAACAGTGCCTAGTAGAAGGCACTGCCTTCTAGTGCCTACTAGAACATGTAACAAGTATGCCAACAAGATAGTTTACTGAGTTATATTACCTTCACAACCATCTCTAACTTAAAGGCTCAGAAGAGCCATCAATCACTTGATTTGTTTGCTCTCTCTTCCAAGGTCAGTGCTTTGTTCCCAAGATAAGTCTCAGTCTTCTTCCTTCTTCCATTTTCTCTTCTTTCCTCTCTCCCTCTCTCACTCTAGGTCTAAAACACAAAAATCTTACAAAACAACCCAGTCTCAGGAATAATAAAACTCTTTGGCCATACTAGATAAAAGATGATTTAGAATGTTCAAGGCAGCACAGACCCAATGATAAGTGTAGGAGAGAAAATCCTGTGGTTGAAAGGGATGGTGGGGGTTGTCTGCCTCTGCAGAGTAGGGCTGTCTGAGGTCCAGAGACAGATAGATCTAGTTAGAAAGAGCTTATGCTGATCGAAACAGGGTTTCCTGGAACTGTATCTATTGGTCCTAGTTTTACTTCCTGGAGAACGGGACATGAAAGAATTTGGTTCCTTTTGCTCTGTCTACAGGATAGCAGTGGAGTAGGCAACTTGGGAGAATGGGTAGCTAAGAGCACTGGCACTTTTAAAAGGAGTCCCATGCCTACAGATAGCCTCCACAGGAAGCCACGGCTAGTAGCTGACAATTTTTAACTTAGTGCTTGTCATGTGCAAAGCAGGTCAGCTCTTATAACAACGACAAAAAGGAAAAAATGATCCCCTTGTTGAGGTAAAGAAATGGGCCAGATAATGGTATGTTTAAGATTCCAGCTCAAGTCTTCCTGATTTTAAAGTGTGTTCTCAGATAGGCCACATCCCCAGAAACATACACAAGAGCAAATGGAGTAATTAGGCAGTGCAGTGTGGTGGTTGAGGATGTGGACTGTGGAGCCAGTTTATCCAGATTTGAATCCTGATTCTGCCACTTACTACCTGTGTGACATTAGATGCGTTACTTAACCTAACTGTGTGACTCAGTTTCCTCATCTGTCAATCTGACTGTTATGAAGATTATTTATTTAATTAGCTACGTGGCCTGTGTCAGGGGCTATTGTAAGCGCTCAGGACTGATACAATTAGAGAACAATCAATGAATTCACACTATTGGCTTCAATTTTCTTATCAAGAAGAAATTATGGACATTTATTCCTTTAATTATTTAACTCACATATTAAGCACCTACTTTATGTGGGGCAAGGCACTTTTTTAGGCTCAAGTCACAGCACTTGAAAAATCCAGACAAGGTCTCTGAATTCATAGTGCTTTGTTTTAGGAGCATGGGAAACAATAAACAAGTAAACAAATAAATAGGCAGTCATAGCACATATTATGAATATGCATGTACCTAAGTATCAGGGGTATCCTGATCGGCTTTTCAATTAATTTTACTGACTTGATATTTTAGGGTCAGTGGTGTGCTAATAAATGTGCAGTAACAATCCCTGGGGGTTGGCAGGGATGGGGAGTTTGATTTGTGTTATTTCCAATTTTCCAGGGTGTAAATACTTCCATCATGGTTGACCTCAAGCTCCCAACATGTCATCAGTGAATGAAGAATTGGGAGGAGAAGTTCTCTTGCACAGTATTTGTGGTAACTCCATTATATGGATACAATAGATGTAACTAACCTCGACAGCATAGTTAACAGTAAAATGTAAAATAATTAGGAAGAGATCAGTTTTGAGTATATTTTTAACCTCGTTTTTTGCTATAATTTAACTGAAAGTCTATGTGATTTAATTTTTGATAATGACTGTATAATGACTAGTTCTCAAAATCTTGAAATTTAGCAATTGGCTTTTGGGAGCTAGTATGAGCTGGCTGAGATGGTGATGGACAGGGAGGCCTGGCGTGCTGCGATTCATAGTGGTAGCAAAGAGTCAGACTCAACTGAGCGACTGAACTAAACTGAACTGATGAGCTGGCTGCACACACTACTGGGTAAGGAGACATTTCAGAGGAAAAGAAAACTGAGTCACAGTTGTGTCATCATGCAGACATAGGTCCTAATCTGATTCCTTTTTAGTTGCTTTTTTCCAGCAAGCTCTGCTTTCATGTACACTGTGGAAGCACTGCTCTGTAAACTAAATACCATCGGCACAAATATAGCAACCATTTTGGCATTCTTATTGGACCAGGTTGTACATACAGATATGGTTTTAACTCCACAAGCCTTAGTGAATATAATTTATGTCCTTGGTGCTCTGAATATAGCAGATTCTTCTGCGCAATACGGAGGTACCTCCTGACTGTTGTGTAAAGGAAAACCCTAGGGATGGATTTTCTGTCCTACAAAAGCAAATTACTCCTCCTGTACATGAACCTAAGGCCTCTTGTCTCTTAGGGCTAACAGACTTCTGAGGGGGCCACCCAGGGAAGCATCCAAGGCCTCAGACTAAGAGGAGATAGACGGTGAGAGTGGAGGATTTGTACATTCCTTACCACAAAGTGGAAAACAGAGAAAAACATTTTCTATTTTTCTTGGTAAGCTAAATATCTAAAGTAACCAATCTTCAAAACATCCTAAGGACAGAAATACTTAAAGAAACAATTTTTCTTCAATTCACCCCTCCCCTGAAGCCTAAATTTCACTTAGTAATGGTGGCTGGAACAGGAAGTGGAAATACCATGAGAAATTTTATTCTTGCCACATTTTCAGTGCTTTACAAAAGCAAACACTGGAAATCTCATCAGAGAGCTTGACCTTACAGGGTTGATAACTTTGCGGCCAAACCAAAAGAGTATTGGAAGCTAGAGGAATTTTCAGATAAATATTCTAGTGCTTCTGGAGAGACTCTTTAGCAGTACTGATTATTTGGAATAGACAGCTGTAACTTTTGGAAAGAAATTATCTGAAACTAAACAACAAGGCTTCTCAGGAGTAAGTGATTCCATGGATCTACTATAAGTTATTTTAAGCACAGATGTACAGAACTGTTTCTGAGTCAGGGTGTTTTAGCAGAATCACAGGGAGTTTTCATAAACTGGACCCCATTCTAATCCTACTGTATCAGAATCTCTGTAGATGGGTCTCAGGGATATTTTCAGAAAACCCTACAGTTAACTCTGATTAAGATCTCCTGGATTATAGGCAATCCAAATCCATAGACTGTTAAAATGGGAGGGACATTTTTTTATGCTACCAGGAGAAGCAGTCTGGTGTACTGAAAGATTAACAGCGTGGGACTTAGGGCATGTGTGTTCTGGAACACCTTTGCCACTAATTAACTGGGTGACCTTGGTCGAGTCACTTGGTTTGTTCTTTCATTCAGCAGATATTTACTGGACTTCTGTGATGTGCCAGGCACTAGGTATATAATGGAAAAAAAAAAAAAAGACGTTTCCTGCCATTATGAATCTTACTGACAAGAATCAAAGAATCTACAAATATGTGTGTAATTTTACTTGGTGTAGCTAAGCGTTAGTTTCTCATCTAGAAAATGAAGAGTAGATTACTGGTTCTTTTTTTTTTTTTTTTTTTTAAAAATTTCTTCTTAAGACCCCAATTTCTTGCCCCAACCTTCCCACACACAATATAACTACGTGTTTTAGATCCACTGATTGAGAAAACACAATACCAAAAGCTATTATGAATTCAATAACTGTTTATAATAAATTAACACTTTTGTCTTCCTAATGTACGTATATAATTAGAAAAATAGTAGCACATATTGTTTACTCAGCTTGTCACAATCATTTACTGCATGTATGGACTTGTTTACCTCTTGCAGGAACTTAGTGGCCTCTCAGGGGTCCACGGTACAGAGGTTAGGAAACTACAGACTATGTTAATCTCATGAAATACGTGGTACTTGAGTAGCAATGGCTCTTATACAACAGACATCACTATCAATGACAGCATTTAATTGCCCAAAGGAAGTTTAGCGTCAGCCTCAGAATCCTTCTCCACAGAGTATTCCAGATGGTCACTACCAACTGTTTAAAGTTGGCAAACAGATGAAAAATTATTATCATTCCCTGGGCTAAATGACTCCTAAGGCCTTGCCCAGCTTTTAAAAATCCTTGAATTTTTTATATCTAGTTCTGCCGTCTTGTGGGGCTTCCCATGTAGTGCTAGTGGTAAAGAACCCGCCTGCCAATGCAGGAGACATAAGAGACCTGGATTCAGTCCCTGGGTTGGGAAGATCCCCTGGAGGAGGGCATGGCAGCCCACTCCAGTATTCTTGCCTGGAGAATCCCATGGACAGAGGAGCCTGGCGAGCTATGGTCCTTGGGATTGCAAAGAGTTGGGCATGACTGAACTGACTTAGCATGCACTGTTGTCTTGCAAACATTACCAAGAACTGAAACGTTTACTAAGAGTATATTAGCTTTTATGCATTTAACTTACTAAGTACTGTGATTTACTGAGATGTATTGATATGTGTGTGTGAAAGTCGCTCAGTCTTGTCTGACTTTTTGCGACCCCATGGACTATATAGTCCATACGATTCTTCAGGCCAGAATACTGGAGTGGATAACCTTTCCCTTTTCCAGGGGATCTTCCTAACCCAGGGATCGAACCCAGGTTTCCCACATTGCAGGCGGATTCTTTACCAGCTGAGGGAGTGGGTAGCCTATCACTTCTCCAGCAGATCTTCCCAACCCAGGAACTGAACCGGGATCTCCTGCATTGCTGATGGATTCTTTACCAATTGAGACAGGGAAGGCCTAAGAGATGTATTGATAGTTATTTTTATTTATTAACATTACCAAGTCATTGCATATTTAATTTTAAAGATTGCCTTATTTTGTGGGGAGCCATATCACACAAATGACTCATATGAAAATATACATGTTTTCTTTGGAATCTTTCTAAAATGGATAATTTTTATCTTTTCAATTATCAATGGTACAAGCTTCCAGGCCAATTCCTTTAAGACTGGTTCATCAGACCATGCTGAAGTGATCATTAGGAAATATATGACTCTGACAGTGGGTGTTTGATTCTCTATAAATTCTGTCACATAAAAATTCAAATGATATTCATTGACAGCTGTTGGACATTTCAGCTAATTTGCTTTCCATGCCTAACTTTCTCTTCTAACTAAAAAATTGCCCACTGGGCTGTATTTTTCCCCAGGGGTGACGACTGCAGCCAGACACACTGGTAATTCATCCATAGGCATGCAAGTAACCCTTGATTTTTCCTAAGGGATTTGCCAAAAACAATAGTTATTAGCTAAACCAATCACATTTTCTTCCTCAGAATTTAACCAGGAAGTGCATAAAAAACTTCCCAGTCTGCAGGTCAACAAAAGGCAGCACCCATATGTGCTGCAGCTGAGTCACGTTAATGGTAGCACATGGACCTCGGCTGGGTTGCTTTGACCCACCTTGATCGCAGGCCCATTCTCCCTGGACTCTGGTCCCATCTTGGCTTCTCCCCTTGGGTTTCCTTGAAATTCCATCCCTTTATTATTCCACATGTATCTTATCATTCTGTCCCTTTACTCAAGCTACTGAAGCTTATTAACATAAAGGTCTACTTGTTCCAAGCAGTGTGCCAAGAGTTCTCACACATGTTATTGTACCTGGCTGTACACTGCCTTGCTAAGCAAGCTCTTGGTTTTTAACCTCTGTCTGACTTCGGGTTTTTGCTGTTTTTCTTTTACTGATCTGGCTGTAATTCACGTTACCCCATCGGTATATTTTATGTCTATGTGGCTTAGACCCTCCTGACTTCAGTGGAATGAAGGTCCTTGGTACTTCTGGCCTTAGGGCCTCTGGTGGGGGTGGAGGGCTCACCCTGGTCCCGCCCCTCTTTAGCACACAGGTGAAATCTGCCCAGTTCCCCAGCTTGAGCCAAGAGGGAATGTTGCATGTGAGGGTAAAAGAAACTAATTACCTATTCCTACTTAATATATCCCCCTCCTAGTGAGATGACTTCCTTACAGTTAAGTGCTTTCATCTACATATTTTCAAAACCATGTTAGAAGCCTCAGGAAATTATTAAAAAGTAATTTATCTTCAAGTTAGCCATCAGTGGTACACATACATTTTTTTAAAAGAATGGTCATGTTCTAAAATGAGCGCTTAGTAAGAATACCCAATTCACCTAAACTACTCCCCCAAATATTCATTTTCTTTCAACCATTCTTATCAATCCTTTTACTAAGCTCTCAGCATACCCTTAAGAGCTTAACAGCAGCCTTTCCTGAATTCTTCAGCCCTCCAGTTCTCCACAGAAAGCTGCTTCTCTAGAGATGATGTTTTCTTTGAAATGGAGGCCATATGAGGTAATCTCCTTCTATATATGTGTATATTTACACCATCCTGTCTTCCTTCCAGAGAATCTGGGAACTAGGAAGGACACCTCCTCACATGTTCTGCTGCCATTCACTCTTGTCTCCAGGGAGAACAACACTTTATCCCACTCCCCACCCCAACCTCCACCGGCTCAAGGGTGTCTCACAAGTCAGTCAGAAAAGTGGGTTCTCAGTGGACCTTGAGGGGGTAGAGTTTTTATCAGTTTCTCAAAGGCTTCCATGAGACAACAACAACATCAGCACAAGGAAGGACGGCTGCTGGGGCAGCCCCAATCAGCCCATCACCTCTTCCTCACAGCTACCCCATGACCCCCGCCTTTCCCCTCTGCTCACAACACTCATCCACCAGCAGCCAGCCTGTGAGCTGCAGAGTGGCTCTTTACCACAGAAACGCCTCTGCATCTGCTCTCACCCTTCTCCCTTGACCTAAAAATGTGATGAGGCTTTCCCTATCTCGAGCATATCTAGGCTTGATTCTTCTGCTATTGTCTGGGCCTCACCCTACAGCCCCGCCACTGTAAACTGTCTGTGTTGGATCAGGAAAGCCCCCTTGTTTGACCTGGGGATGGAAGAACTAGAGAAATTGGTAGAGGCGGAGGCCTGGGATAGGAAGTGAGGGATGGCACGCAGGGTCCGTCACAGGGGACCCAGCTGGGGGTGCTGAAGACTGAAGTGAGCAGAGATGAGAGGCCAGATGCACGGCTCTCTCTGGTCTCAATACGAACAGGAACCACAGCCAGGCACTCTCGATTACCTCAGCCTCCTCACAAGACCCAGGCCTGACATGCTGGGATTCGTTCCACGCTTTTGGCTGGGGGCAGAGAAACTGCCTCACTTACCAAGGCCTTTCTGTTGTCAGCACCTTGTCACTGGTCTTCTATTCAACAGGACCTTCAGATTTCCTGGTTCCTGGATATGGCCTCACACCATTGATGACCCATCTTATTCAATCCCTGAAACTTTTGTCGTCCTGGTCTCTGATTATGAAAGCCAAAGTTTAGTCAACACTGGGGTGGACCAGTATTCCCTAAACTCTGGGTTCCGGGTTTTAGAAAGAACCAGGATCTAGCAGGTATCACTCCAAGGTCTTCAAATATGAGGAAGAATTGAGCAGATTCTTCAAATATGAGGAAGAATTGAGCAGCAGAGGAAATAGACAAGAAGGGGAGATACCAGCCAAAATGAGCATAATGTCCAAAGGACTCAAATTGAAGGCAGTGGAGCATACAGCTTATAGAGAAGAAGGCGAAACAGCTTCACCTCATTCACACATCTTAACCACTGTAGGAGGTAGGAGAAGCATTAGAAGGCCCATTCCACACATGAGGTCAAAGACTGATGACTTCCCTCAAAGTTCTGGGCTTTTTAAATAGGAGAACTAGTACTCAGACTGACTCTCAGGAGTGAAGCCAGAGCTACAAGTATCTCTTTAAATTAACCAACTATTCCAATCCTATGGGCAGTTCTCCAATATCAAACTTGAATTAACTTGATGGATGAAGGCCTTTCAGTAAGGAGAAAATATTTCTATTTTGGGGCCCTGGGAGAATGTACCCAGAAAATTCTTTTTTAAAGTCTGAAAATTCTTTGGCAGCATCTTTCTAACCTCCTCCTTAGTCCTACCATGCTATTTGCATACCACCCCGTCAGCATTTTNGAGAAAATGTTTCTATTTTGGGGCCCTGGGAGAATGTACCCAGAAAATTCTTTTTTAAAGTCTGAAAATTCTTTGGCAGCATCTTTCTAACCTCCTCCTTAGTCCTACCATGCTATTTGCATACCACCCCGTCAGCATTTTCCCTAGACCCCAACCATGGCCTCACCCTACCACATTTCTGAGACACGTGACAGGCTGCAGGCAGATGAGGAACCTGCCAGTCCCTCCTCATGCCCATGTACAGGTCATTTTTTTGTCTTGCTAAAGAATGACCAACCAGTAAACATCCTACCATGAAAATGACAAAGGGAGATAACTACGTGTGTTCTTAAGAAAAGGTCTACTAAGGCACATTTTGAGGGCTTCTCCAGGGGGCTCAGTGGTAAAGAATCCCTCCTGCCAATGCAGGAGCCTCAGGGGAACTGAGTTTGATTCCTGGGTTGGGAAGATCCACTGGAGAAGGAAATGGCAACCCACTCCAGTACTCTTGTCTGGGAAATCCCAGGGACAGAGGAGCCTGGTGGCCTACAGTCCATGGGGTCGCAGAGTAGGACACGACTGAGTGAGCGTGTACAAGGGTACATTGTACTCATCAGAACAGAAAATATGGCCAGGCACAGAACCACTCTATACCATCTGCCCCAGAGCAGATCCTCAGGCCAGTCACAAGAGCCAATTAGAACTGCTAATGGCCTCACTGTCAGGGAATACTTATATACATCTCATTTAAATCCTTTAAACTTCAGTTTGAATCTTTTCTTCAATGTAAGAAGTGTGTGTTTGTTTAAAGCAGTCTTTTGATCTGAATTATTTGAGTTGTACATTCTGCTGGTTTTGAATAACGAAAACAACCCAGCGTGTTACTTATGGATCAATTTATTGTACGTTCCTCCTGTGTGCTGAGATCACTTTTCACTAGTGACCTTTTAGTCCACATTTTTGCCATTGTATTTCTTTTTATTAAATGATTTTAATCAAACAAAAATTTTTGCGCTGTGGTCTCACTGTGCTCCTTTGCTTTACTATTTGGGGGGATGGGTGCTAGCTAATATTCAACAAAAGTAGCAGAAAGAGTGGCCTGAAGTCCTACCTAAAGTATAATGCCCAAATCCCCTTGCTCCATCACTATGTACAGTAGAACACTTGAAGCATTATTTTGAGAAAGTATTTTTGTGGTTGTTTGGGGTGTGGGGAGCACACGAGGAAGACAGGAGAGAGTGGTGGTAGCAAAGTTTGAATTGTCAGGGATTCAGAGATGTTGGTTTCAAAATGTAATTTATCCTCAAATCCCAAGATTATAGATTTCCTCTCAAACTTACATTCCCTACATGGTTTAGAGAGCAGTTGAGAAAGAAACTGCTCTCCATATTTTGATTGACATTAAAAACACTGTGAAAATAGTTTGGAACTTGATCTCTTCGAGGGAATGACAATAATCAAACTATAGCTTTGCCTGCAGCCTTTCTTTCACACTTACTCAGAACTGTTCCAGGAAGAGAAACTCACAGGGAATTCTGTTCTCATATATCACTTCTAGAAGGAGAGGGAAGCATTCTCAAGACAATTATCCTCAAACTTTTAAATACGAAGATAGAAGATTATTTAATGAATCTCAACACAAAACCACCTCTATTCATGGAATAAAATCAAATCGAGTCAGTCATTTGGAACTGGAAACCTTTAACATCCAGGTTTATTTTTTAAAACAATGCTCAGATTTGCCTTTCTTACCCCATACCACCTAGTCTTCACTTAAGTTCTTGACATCCACATCTGGTTTTGCCAAATACATTAGAAGGATTTCACTATTCCAGCTCACAAGTCCATTTGCATAGTTTGATTAACAGATGGGATCCATGAATACCAAGTACTTTGTTCTTACTCATCCTTTTTTTTTTTTGACCATGTATTGCCACTAAAATTTCCCCACCCTTTACAATCATCTCTTTCTAAAAGGAGTTTCAGGCTACTACCAACTAGCTGCCTTGCACTACTGTTTAAGATGCCCCAATATGTCTGACTATCTTGAAATGAAAGCCTGCTCCCTCCCTTGCCAGAACAAACTTGCAACCTACACCTTTTTCAAATTCTCCAGTGACACTCAGGCATGCTTTCAAACAGAAAATGGGATTTCTTGAGAAATAGTTTGGTCAGATGTGAAATGCAATTTCTAAAAACACACCCACTAGCACATGCATTCTCTCATTATTAGGTTTTATAGGAAACAGATCACGGGAGGCATCTCTGTCTGAGCAAATAGCAGATCAGCTACATTAACCCAGCCCATGCTAAATGACAGTGCTCTTCTTCCCCCTACCCCCGACCTTATCTCCTTGCAGCTCTAGAAGTCAAGTCTTAAACACTGGTAGCAGAATAAAATGCAAATGCGTTTGATTAAAATTGATCACTTTTGGCTTCTTATCCACCTAGAAAGTTATTGTTGCTTTTAAAGCAAAACCTCTTTAAATCTCTGATAATAAAAGATGCAGGAGAGACGGCTGGCATGAGCAAATAAGCACTGCACGACTATTGACACTGGTCTACGGCGAGCAGGTATGATCCCCAGGGCACTCCTGAACAAAAGGTTATCTTATCAAAGTTGCCAGTGGTCCCTGAATATAAGTCTCTCTATAATCTCTCCTCTCATCCTGACTCTTAAGAACAAAACTTGAAATCTCATCCTGTTTGTCTTGCGGGAACATCTGCAGGGCAGCAAATCCCAATCCCGAGCATTTGCGTGGTTTATTGACTTTTATAATCTTGCGTCTCCAGCTACCTTGCCCAGGAATGCTGACTGAAACCCAGAGAAAGCCCCCACGCTCTCTGGAGGAGATTAAAAGAAAGCCCTCTGTGCCTTACCTCGTAGGCTGAACTTCTTCGCGGGGACTAAGTCGGAAAGGAAGGACTGATTTCTTTAAGCAGGAGCACAGTAAGAGGGCAGGCAGGCAGGCAGCCTAATACACACTGCTCTATTCAATAAAACTCCAGACCGCCCTTCCTTAGCCCCTCCCAGAAGTCCATGCTAAGTGAACACATATCCTCTATGTTTACAGTCGGCATCGGTGGTATGCATTGTCCTGTAGTTTTTCTAATAGGCAGCCAATGACGACACCCCAGCCGAGGTGGATGCAGCCTGCCCGTGGAGATGCCTGTCATTCCCTAGGCATGCTCAGGAAATCACTCATCAGAAAAAACCAAGACCTAAAAAGCTCTGAAACTGCGTGCAGGCTGCCAAAACCAGCCTGCTACATGCCCTTTTTTGGTTATCCTTAGCAGGGCCTCTGGAAGTGAATCCATTGTCAGGAACAATCATAAGAAATGTTAATCTTGGAGAAAGAGGCTGTCTTGTAGAACACAAATGGAGCTTTAAAAAGAAAGCGCGGTCCATGAAACTTAAACTTAACAGTCTGTACGTTTACTGGGGTGGGGGCTGGGAAAGGCTTTTTAATGGAAAGAGTTTTGATAGCCTATTTCTTTTAAAAGGAGTTGTACATACAAAATGGAATTTAATTGTGTATGCAATTTTAAAGCCTGAAATGGCTAGGACCCAGGTCCAACGCACAGGCTAAAATTTAAACTGAAAGAGGACCAGCCTCCTAAAATATGTGCTATAAAAACAACTAATCAAAAAAAAAAAAAAAAAAAAAAGGCAAGTCTTTTTTTAGTAGAATAAGTATGCTGCCAGAAATTCATCCAGGCAGGGTCCTATAGACTTGGCTATCCTCTTTGGTTTTCCACATCACCTTTCTCTCTCCTTCCCTCTCCCCTCTGTTTACTCCAATTTGGCGACAGAGAGATATTGCTGGAAACTGCACAATAGAGAGGGTGTGAAGGGACCTAGCACCTGCTTTGGAGCTGCTGTAGATGGATGCATATGCCCAGAGATGACACTGACATCCCGGCATCTTCTTGAAAGTACTCCAAACTGCTCTTCCTTGGTAGGATATGTGCTGTGAGAGCATCAGAATAAGGAGATGCTGAATTGCAATTAACTAACCTGTGTCTATATATATCCTGTGGTCTTGTACTTCTCAATACAGAATTTATTCAGTACTCAATTCAGTAAAAAGAGATTGTGAGCCAGGTGCTGGGGCTAGGTGCTACATTTCTGCCTCATTCATTATTGCTTTGTGTTTGGAGACTGTTCCATTACTGACCATAAAGAGTTAAAATATTTTCCCTGGCTAATTACAAGCCCAGAAGCATGGTCTTCAAAAATCTTAGGTATAACTTGTATAAGCCTTTTTCCTATTTAGGAAGATCCGAATTAGAAATGAGCTCTACTTAGGAGAAAGTCCCTGCCCATTTTGCCTCCCTCAGAAGACTAGGGAAGTGACTGAGCCCCATCGGTAGCTTCCTTCCTCAGTTCCAAAGCACTAAGTTGCCCAGAGGCATCTTTGTCAACCTACACTCACTTTTTTAGGGGAAAGGCTACTCTGTCCCCTCTTTCCAACTGCTACTGCAGCACAGGCTTTAAAAAAAAAAAAAAAAAAAAAATACAGCAAAGGCTGCCAGGCGGAGGGAGAGGTGAGCTCCAGGCATCCCAAGTTGAAATCCAGAATGCACTTTCCCAGGGAAGCAGAATAAATAACGGCTTGTGGGAATAGGACAGTCACTGCTGCATTTCAAGTATGCTGTGGCTCAACCAGGCATTTGTGGAACACCACTGTTTATAAAAATTGTTCCTATGGGAAAATGCTCTCTGATCCCAATGAAATGATTTGGAAATAAACTTTGGGAACACAACCACTTTGGGCTGCTGGGGACAGGTTGTAAAGATAGACTAACACTCCGCAGTCTGGTAAACTGCTGAGCTTGAACACTTGGTGGGGCAGGCATCCCTGAGCTCTGAAAACAACTCAGCTGTGAAGTTTACGTGAAGATAGGACCTGTGTCCAGAGAGGCTTGGTGTTCTGTGATCTCCAGGCAGTATGACTGTAACTCAGTGAGGCCTGTTTGCATGTGTTGCTTTCCATGGCCACCACTGATTATATTCTAAGCAGCATTCTCCCTGCTTGTTTGAGTAATACCCTTTGGCTGAGCAGGATCAGGGCATAATTTACCATCTATGAATAAAATAAGTACCAGCTTTCCAGAGGAAAGAAAAGCTGTGCTACAAATGGGGAAAGTATTATCAGCAGGAAACATGGAAGGGACATGCATTTTGCATGGTTTTTAGGAGATAAATGGATAAATATTTTTGGATTATGTCTTTAGAAAAGAGACGTATGTTTCCCTAGATAAATTCTGAGTCCAGGGTTTTGTGGATGAGCGATCATTCAGCCTATTTTGTGTGTTTGAAAATAGACTTATTGTGCAGGAACTATATAGTTGGAAGAATAACAAATTTCATGTAATATACACCATGACACAGAAAAATTCTTTTTTCATTGTCCTTTTACTTTAAAAAAAGTAAACAGGAATAAAAAAGGAAAGGGAATAAAAAGAAAGAAAAGAGATATATGTTGCCAATCTCTGTCATGGGATAATAATATTCACTTTTTCCAGAAGTCATTTGTAAATGACACTAAAAATACAGGATTTACGTAGGAAACTTCTGTGGAATATATTTCCCACTTGGATCATCCCAGATAAAGAACAGCTTGCCTAGCATAGGCTGTATCTACCTGATCAAACCATAACAACTCTAAAAAGACATTTGGAAACACCTGGATGATTCATTGTATTCTTTCATTTCCAACTGAGTATTTGCAAACGTACAGTGGTGAGCAGTTTTATTTTGCTAGTGTGTCAATTTGGGAAAAGTAAAAGCAAGCCATACTTTTCTCATTCAAAATGAAAATCAATTCACTGAGTTCCATGAAAAATATACATTCTTCCAACTGAAAATATCTACTTTATTGAATCTAACAGATACTTCAGACATTTTAAAAGGCAGTAAAACAATCTGTCTCCCACATACACATACCTTCTTTTACTCAAATGAAGTAGAAGTATATCCAGAAACTCAAGTTTATAAACAATAAAATCAGATTGGTAGAATGTTAATATCAAAGCTGGACAATAAAAATAGTAAAAAAAAGAAAAGAAAGAAAGAAAAAGAAAATTAGACTAAATGTACTTATGAACCTAGATGAAAAAATTAGCATATTGAATCTAACAGTGGAAAAAAAAAGGGGGGGCCAATTCTGTGATGGTCAAAGTCTGAAAATCTATTGATATATTATACACTATTAGCAGTTTAAAAGTCTATAAAAATAGAAAAAAAGGAAGTGAATCTCATCTCAATAGATAAAAAATGATGTTTGGTAGGACTGATTGGAAGGACTGATATTGAAGCTGAAACTACAATATTTTGGCCGCCTGATGCGAAGAACTGACTCATTGGAAAAGACCCTGATCTAGGAAAGATGAAAGGTGGGAGGAGAAGGGGATGACAGAGGATGAGGTGGTTGGATGGCATCACCAACTCTATGGACATGAGTTTGAGCAAGCTCCAGGAGTTGGCGATGGACAGGGAAGCCTGGTGTGCTGCAGTCCATGGGGTCGCAAAGATTCAGACATGACTGAGCAACTGAACTAAAACTGAAACTGAACGCTTGGTAAAATTAGTAATCACTTATAGGGAAAAAAAAAAAAAAAAGCTCTTGAAAAACTAGCACCAGAATCTTTGTAAACATAAGAGATATTACCAGAAATATAGAGCAAACATCACAATTAATGAAGAAATTTAAAAGTATTCCCATTATAATCAATGAAAAGACAAGAATGACTATTATCTCTTCTGCAATTGAAAAATGGATTGGAATTCCTAGCCAAGACAAAGAAATAGAAAAAAGAAATAGGAGCTATTGAAATTAGAAAGAAAAACATGCTATTTGCTATGATATGATTTATTTATTTGCTATTTATGATATGATTATCTATGTAGAAAGAGAATCATCAAATATATTAGAACTACTAAAAGAGGTTAGCAAGATTATTGGAATCAAGTTCAATATGCAAAAATTCAGAGTTTCTGTAACCAGCCATCTTTAATTTTAAAATATAGTGGAAAAATATGTTATTATTAGCAACAAAACTGTGCATTACCTGGGAAACAAATGTAACAAAATATGTGCAAGAAAGTTACAAAATGCTTACATCCTGGATTTAAGGACATAAAAGCTCTGACTGAATGGTGAAATATATCACTTTTATAAAATGGCAAACCTCAAAATTATAAACATGTACATTTTTCTCATATTAACCTATGCATTTACCATTACAGCTAAAATCCTTAAATGATCTCTTTTATAGAATTTGACAAAATAATCCTAAAAGTAATATGGAAAAGTAAAGATCTAAAGAAAAGCACCAATATATTTATAGGACAATTCTAGTTAAAATAAGACCAATAGATTAATAGGATAAAGTAGAAAGCTTAGAAACAGTCCCAAGCATTTATGAAAACATTTAAAATAATAGTGAAGACATTATAGATTAGGGAGAAAATGGTGTATTTTTCATGGTAAGGTTACAACCAATTATATGAAAATAATACAGTTAGATTCAGAATTCCCACCCATAGCAAAAGAATATAAATTACATGAAAAACAAAACTTGAAAATGATTAGGAAAAATTGTGGGAGAATATATTTAAGTTAGAGGATGGCAGAATTCTTAAATCATAAAAAGCAGAACATACAAATGAAAAGACTAAAAAAAAAAAATTGAGGATATGGTTAAACTCAGCAGATTAAATGCACATCCCTCATTTATTTCTGCTCCTTCCCCAAATCTCATCAAAATGATAACAAAGAAATAAAAAGTCATAAATAAATCCTACAGGGCAAAGAGTACTGGGAAAGAGTCAACACAGGTTGATGTGAGCCAAATTCTGAAATATGGGAAGTGGATGGATGGTTAGTAATTGACTTACCAGAGCTGAAAAACTGAATTCTGGCCCTGTGGAGCAGAAGGCTGATGGACAAGAAAGAAGCCAATTCTAGCCTCAGAACCAGGAAAAACTCAGGATGTAGAAGCTTGGGAATCTCTGAGGTGGGAGATGGAGCAGAAAACAGGTTAGGCTGAAAATCCAAGTAAGGAACAGTTAGAAGCCTAGATACTCCTCTGCCCCTACCAACCCAGATGCCCACCCCTCACCCAACCAGACAGACACGAAGTTCATTTTCTGAAGAGAAGTGCTGACCTCAGAATGTCAGGCAAAGTAGAGGACAGAAAAGATGCCATGTGCTAAAAACAGACTTTGAAATGAATGTCTGCTCAAGGAACACTGAGCCTGTGCTCCACAGAAAGGAAACTGGAGGATCCTACTCCAGAGAAACTGGCAGATCCATGGAAAAAGGATCTAAAGGCAAAAAATGTGAGGGACCCCAGAAACATCTATCTTATCACCCCAAATCCTTTTGTGAACTTTTGTGAATTGAAAAGAACTTTCAGTCAACTGTTTAGCATCTCACTCTTAAATATGAACATCGAGGTAAAGAAAAGCTGTAAAAGAAAGATTAGAACAACAGAAAAAAGGAAACTCAGAGGAGAAGGGGGAGGGTGAGAAATGGAAGAAAACATCAAGAAAGCTATAATTACCATATAACTTCAAGAAAACAATAATTACCATTCTCAGAGAGATAAGAGAAGATACCGTAGCCATGAAACAAGAGAAATACTCTGTAAAAAGGTATTTGCAGGGAACAGGAAAGAACTATTGTAAATGAAAAATACTAGGACAGAAATTCATAAAAATTCAATTCAAGAAGTGGAGGATAAAGTTTAGAAAAATTTTCCAGAAAAGTAGAAGAAAAAGACAAGATGGGAAAAAGGAGAGAAAAGAACTTTAAAAAATCAACCAAATAGCCAACATCCGAGTACTCCAGTAAATTGTGGGAAGGAAATTACGAAAGAAATAATAAATTAAAATTTCCTCAAACTAAAAGGCAGAAGTTTCCTGATTCAGAGGGCCCACTGGTCATCCAGTAAAATGAATGAAAACATATTGTATTCTGAAGTCATCAAGTTCTTGAAGTTATATATTTTAAAGGGAAAAAAAAGTAGGAGTGAAAACTAGAAGCCAAGAAGCTTCAAAGACAAGGATCAGAAAACAGGGGATGCAAATCCACGACAGAGGTAAAAAGTGGTCCCATGATGATGGTGAAAGAAAATTCCAGGACAACAGCTCGTCCAGAAACCAATCAGTAGAGACTGGAGCAGAGGACTCCAGGGAACATAATTTAAGAAAAAGGCAAGCAGATAGATTATCTGATATGTTCTTGGGAAAAGGATATATGATAGGTATGTAGAAAATAAGTAAGTATAAGATTGAAGTCATTATAATTTCAGGAAAAATTACATATTTGTATGAGAAAGGAAAAGTGGCTATTGTACACTACGCTGGTCAACTGTGAGAAAAACTTACAGCTGTAATTGTGTAAACATTACATGTTGAGTTCACCAAAACAGTGATGATGTAATTAGATTCAGAGGAGAATGAGCAAGAACATGTTAGTAGGACGATGCTAGGTAAGACAGCTAGATCTGCATTTTGTTTAGCAGGAAATTGGTAATAAATGCCTACTCTTGAAATTTTAATAAATAGTAGAATTAGTATATTGATAGGAATATGAAAGCAATTACCAACTCCCCCTACAATAGTTCATTCATTCACAGAACAAATGTTTATTGAGTCTTACCCACATGCCAGGGCCTGTTTTAGGCGTTCACTGTGAACAAAATACATTTCAATGAAGGGAGACAGATAAATGCATTAGCTAATACATAAATATATAATATAAGGCAGGGGAAAGTGCTGTAGAGAAAAAATGAGAAAGTGCAGAGGAAGAGAGGAAATCAGAAAGTCCTCTTTGGAAAAGTTCTTCAATAGAGAAGTGGATTAAAAAAATGAAGGAGTAAGCAGTGAGACCACATGAAGGAAGGGCATTCCTGGCTGTGAGCATAGCAGGTACATCCTGAAGGAATAACAGAGATTTCAGAGTAATTGGGAGAAGTGACCTCCAATGGCTCAGATCATGCAGAACTTTATGGCCACGGCAAGGACTTCGGGTTTTGTTCCAAGTCACAGGGAAAGGCACTGGAAGATGTTGAGCAGAGAGAAAAGGGTCACTCTGGCAGCGTGCACACATACTTGTGCAGAATAGGCAGCATGCGTGTGAGGGAAGAAGCTGGAGGGAGCTGTTGCCTCCTCCTAGGCATGAAGTGCTCCTGGGACTAGGGCCGTTGTGCTCAGGGGACTGAGAAAGCACTGAATTTTGGACACATCTGGATGGTTTGAATGAGGGATGTGAGAAAAAGAGGAATCAAGGATATCTCCTTTCAGGGTCCGGATAACTGAGTGGGAGTGTTATTTCATGAAACGGGGACCCCTGAGGGAGGTATAGATTTCAAGGAGGGGTGGGAGTCATACGAGACATATGTTAAGCATATTAAGATGATAAGAGGCATCCAAGTTGAAGCACAGATAGGTCCTGGGATGAACAAATCTGGTGTTAAGCAGGGAGGATGAGGCTGGAGATGCACCTTTGAGAGTTTTTCACTTATAGATAGTATTTTTAAACCAGGAATAAGTTACCTGAAAAGAAAAATGATGCAGGCAGTGAAGAGAAGAGGTGTGGGAACTGACACCCCATTTAGAGCCCAGAAAAGGAGGCTGAGAAGGAGTCATTGAGAGTCATTGCCTGAGGGGAGGTTTGGTTACAAGAGTGGGTGAGGTAGATGATGACTGCCTTTTATTGAAAGCTGCATGTATTATCTGACTTCAAAAATAATGTGGTTTGTAATAGATTGGATTCTTACAGCCAAATATTCCCTTTTGTCCTCTGCCTTGCATTGCTGCAGTGCTCTTCCTAGGCGGTCTTGACTTGGGTTTTGCTGTGAATCATGGCATGTGGCTGAAACTGACTATGTGCCCGTCCCAAGTGGAGGCTTTAAGAGGCATCACATTTTGCTTTTACTCTTGAGTGTCTGCCCTTTGTTGTGATAACAGGTGGCGTGGAATTGAATGGGGTCTCCCCATCCCCTGCAAAGATATATTCATCCAGAACCTGTCAATGTGATGTTTGAAAATGGGATCTTTGCAGATGTATTAATAATTAAGAATTTCAAGATTAAATCATATGGGATTATCTGTGTTGTGCTTAGATGCTAAGTTGTGTCAGACTCTTTTTGACCCCTGGGACTATAGCCTGGATGGATTATCTAGGTAGGCCCAATATCCAATGATAAGTGTCCTTATAAGAAGAGGACAGGGACCTTCCTGATGGTCCAGTGGTTAAGAATCCACCATCCAATGCAGGAGACACGGGTTAGATCCCTGGTCTGAAACCAAGTTTCCCCACATGCCAGTGAACCCAGCCAGGACCAGCAGAGTTGCTACTGACCAAGGAGTAAGACATAAATGTTTGTCATAAGCCACTGAGATTTTGAAACATTTTTTAACCAAGAAAAAGCTAAGTAATATTTATTTCTATAAAGTGAAAATTAAGCTAAAGAAATTTAAACTAAAGAAAATTTAGTTACTTCAAGATTTCAAGATGTAAAAACTTCTGTGCAACAAAAGCTGTCATATACAAAGTAAAAAGACAAGCCAAGAGAAGATGTGCAAGGTGTAAAACAAAAGATTAGAATCTAGAATATCAAAAAATGCCTGAAAATCAACTGTGGTAAGTATGGCAAGGAGAGAGAGAAAGACACAAAGACACACACAGAGAGAAAAACCCAGTGGAAAATGGGAATAGGATATTACAATCCACACATGAAAAAAATTCAAAAGCCAAAAACCATGAAATGATGCCCAAATTCATTAGCAACCAGAAAATGCATGATGAAATCTTGATACCAGTTCATAACCAGCAAATTGGTAACGAAAAAGACATCTGATTTTGAAAAAATAAATATTGCTGGTAATGTGTATATATTTTGTGTAAGAAAGTAAATTGGTACATTCACTTTGCAGTGATTTGGCAACATCCAGTGATGTTCCGTATATGCATTTCCTATTTAGCAATTCCATTTTTAGGTATATCTTCTTGGGAAACTCCCCCATTCTTCAGCAAGGAGACATGTAAAAGGCAGCTCTTTGGAATATCATCTGTAATTGCAATATCATTGCAAAATTTCCAACAGCCATCAGTGAGGGAGGGGCTATATAAACTAAAGTACAGGATGGAATACTATATAGCAGCCAAAAGGGATGGATGATTGATTCTACTCCTATGAATTATATAAATACCTCTGATGGTAGAACCACACCAAATTCAACATGCTACTGCTAAGTCACTTCAGTTGTGATCGATCCTGTGTGACCTCATGGACTGGAGCCTGCCAGGCTCCTCTGTCTATGGGATTCTCCAGGCAAGAATACCAAAGGGATCTCCAGGGGATTTTTCCAAGCAAGGGATTGAACCTACATCTCTTACGTCTCCTGCACTGGTAGGCAGACTCTTTACCACTAGACCATCTGGGAAGCCCCAAAGTTCAACATAGTGGTTTCCCACGAGAGGGAGAGAGAATGGTACTGGCCACAAAATCAAGGAACAAAATCAAGGTAAAATTTTCCTGCAATATATAAAAGAAGATCTTAGGCAGTGATGACAAAATTATTACATTTGTTAATTCTGCAGAGCATGTACACAGGTTTTGTTCTATCCTTAAACTTTTTTTTTTTTTTTTAAGAAACTGCTATACAGATGAGAGCTCTCTCTCCAGGGCACTAGTATGTGGTCACCTATAGGACACTGGGAAAAACCATTGCCCTCCTTTGTCCCCAGACCAGTGGTGTTCCCCACTCAGGGCCAGCCTGACTTAGCAGGAGAGGGGATCTGCCCTGAATGGCAAGTCCTCAACCTAGTCACACCTTTGTAGTAAAGCTTTGACACCATGGAAACAGTAGTTACTGTTAAGGGCTAACATCTTAAGCCATAGCCTGTGTTTTATGAATAGGGTACGGTTGAAGGGAGAGCCTGCACTTATGGGGCAAAGAAGAAAGAAGGAGGGGCTGGTCTGCCAAGGCGCCAGGTAGAAGTAGGACACAGTTGTGTGGGATAAGGGTGAGGACTTGACAGAATAGAAAGGGAGTGAGATCAGAGAAGATCCAGTGTGGAGGGAAGAAGGGCCATCTGAGACAAGTTACTGTTCTCCACGTCTACCCAACAGGACTAAACAATTCCCTCAGTGTCCAGCAAGAACTCTCTGTCTCCCTATTTCTTACAACTCTATGGTTTCCACTCTTCCCTCACTTTCTGTTGGATTTGCTTTCCCCCTCAGAGAAAGCAAAATGGTTTCCTTCACAAGAAATTCCTCTTGTCACTCAGAGCTGTAAACAGGATTCTCCTCAGATAGTTTTGTTTATTCATTCATTCATTCAACCAACCTCTGCACATCTATTACCTGAAAGGCTTAGTGTTAGGCTGTGTGCCTTTTGTAATCTTGTAAAAACACTGCACCTTCCTTTAGAGAATCACTGTTCTAACGGGGAAGCTCAGACAAGTGCACGAGCTGGACTCCCAGATGGCAAATGCTAACAGAGACCTCCTTACTCTGCACGTTTTAACCCAGCTGTAGGTGTTCCTTCTCCCTGTCCCAGGCTTAGGGAAGGCTGGCTGAAATCCAACCAACACCATATGGTGAGACCTAGTGTCGACTTTTTTACCAGAAAATATATCTTCTCTCATTTCAGGAAAAAAAAAAAAAAGTCAGTCTCATAATTGGCTTTGCATTGCAGGCATACTTGTGAGGGGTGCAAATAAGAAAATATTTAAAATATTCAATCTATTTTGGGTGAGGTTTTGTAGCTTTGGCCTGGCAGAATGTCATCTAAGAGGCAGTGATTTCTCTTGGGGGGGGAAGACTATTTTTAGGATCCTACAAAAGAGAAAACATATTTTCAAAGATAGTGGAGTCTGGTAATACATGGGGAAGGATGGCTGTCTGGAACAAGCAAACTAGCTATGTACTTAGACACATCAAGCTGTGCTGGGGTTGATCACATGATTTCAGCGAGAGAGCGTGTGTGAGACCTGAGATGTCTTGCTGTCCAGCAGCACCTCATCTCATGCACCCTTGTGCGTGCCTCGCTCTGCACTGGTCAGTGCCCTCTGTCCAAAATATGTCCGAGGCTTGGGGGCAAATCACCTTGCGTCTTGTTTCTGTGAGCTTCACTCCTCTCTTTCAATGTCAAATTTCTCCAAATGATGCATTTATGATGCAGTCTCCCCCTGCCCCCCTACTTCTTCTTCCATGACCTCCCTTCTTCTTGGCCCTGGACATTTTACCTTTCGTCCCCTCCTCTCCTGCTTCTGAGTAGTCGGTCTGTGGCTGACCCCTGTGCAGTCCTCCCCCAGCCCCCAGACTCTCTTGGCTCTGTCTCTTTGGCTCCTGCCACTAGTGTCCTGATTGTTGACTTACCTCTCTGGCCTCTCTGAATTTCCCATTTGTTCTTTCTTTTCCCACAATTTGGACATCCCCCCTATGCCCAGGTCTGAGCTCTCTCATTTTTGGGCTCCAAAATCACTGCAGATGGTGACTGCAGCCACGAAATTAAAAGATGCTTACTCCTTGGAAGGAAAGTTATGACCAACCTAGATAGCATATTCAAAAGCAGAGACACTACTTTGCCAACAAAGGTCCATCTAGTCAAGGCTATGGTTTTTCCAGTGGTCATGTATGGATGTGAGAGTTGGACTGTGAAGAAAGCTGAGCACCGAAAAATTGATGCTTTTGAACTGTGGTNCATCCACCTCATCAGAACTGATTCAAATGCATTCTTTTTAATAGTTGAGTAATATTCCATTGTGTTTGTGTACCACAGCTTTCTTATCCATTTGTCTGCCAATGGACATCTAGGTTGCTTCCATGTCCTGGCTATTGTAAACAGTGCTGCAATGAACAATGGGGTACACGTGTCTCTTTCAATTCTGGCTTCCTTGGTGCGTATGCCCAGTGGTGGGATTGTTGGGTCACATGGCAGTTCTATTTCCAGTTTTTAAAGGAATCTCCACACTGTTCTCCGTAGTTGCTGTACTAGTTTGCATTCCCACCAACAGTGTAAGAGTGTTCCTTTTTCTCCACACCCTCTCCAGCATTTATTGTTTATAGACTTTTTGATAACAGCCATTCCGACAGGCATGAGATGGTACCTCATTGTGGTTTTGATTTGCATTTCTATTAGAGCATTTTTATTACCCTGAAAAAGAATCTCGTACAAGATATTTTGGAGCCATTAAAAAAAAAACAAGTTCTATTTAAATGAAAATATATTTGTAATGGACAAAAGGTTCAAAAAAGCATGTTGCAGAAAATAAGTGATATTCCATCTATTTATAATATCTATATCTACACATGTTTATATGGTTGTTCACTCATTCATTTATTTATATATGCATACAGTCCTCTGGAGAAAGAAATGGGGAAGTTTTATTTTCCGTCACTTTTAAGTACCATTTTTATGCTATGTATTTTATATAATATTTTTACATCAATGCTCTGTTTCCACTGGAAATATTATAATAACCAAAGGGCAAAATAAGCAACGAGGGCGTCCCAAGCTGATAAAGAAGTGTTAGAAGTGGTTGGTACAAATGTAAAGATAAAAAACATGACTTTTTGTGTCTAATCTGATATTCCATTGTGCGTTAGCTGCTTAGTCATGTCTGACTCTTCGCGATCCCAGGGACTGTAGCTCACCAGGCTTCTCTGTCCATGGAATTCTCTAGGCAAGAATACCCGAGTGGGTTGCCATTCCCTTCTCCAGGGAATCTTCCCAATCCAGGATCAAACTCAGGTTTCTCGCATTGCAAGCAGATTCTTTACCACCTGAGCCCTGGGGAAGCCCCTTCCATTAGATGGCGCCATTGTAAAAGTTTTACATTAGATATTCCTTTAGATAAAATTTTACATTTGATATTGTAAAAATTTTACATTAGATATTCCATTAGATGGCGCCATTGTAAAATTTTCTGTAACTTCAAATCAGTCTTGGAAGGAACAGACACACCCATTTAACTATTTGTCTGTGAAGACTTATTATTATTTTTGCTTGCTTTTCTTTTAAGTCACTTGAAAAGGAAAAGTTTAAAGTACTCTTCAGTAATACCCTATTATTTCAAGTCAATGGGAGTAAATGAAATGAGATACTTTTTAAAGAAATTTAGTCATTAGAAGAAAGCTACTGTCAAATGCATGTAAAATGGGCACTTAGGGACAAGTTTTCTCTCAGTCCTGAAAAAGTTCACCACTGATATCCTGATTACCAGAAATGCAAAATGCTATCTGTTACTTTGAAATTTCCAGAGTTCTGAGCAGGCTGAGATTCCTACCTTTTCTCCACCACCAACTCCTCTATTATTTCTTAACTAAGTCTCATTATTGGAAAGATTTTACCCATACGGTAATAGCATTTACTAAGTAGCTAAAGGTTTTTCTATTTTCTGTTTCTGTATGTATGTATTTGATCAGCTGAAGTTCTTGATAGACAAACGGACAAGCTTGCTGGGTTGATATAATTCCAGCCAGAAGCTGGAGGAACTTGAACTGGGCGATAAGAGCAAGGACCCTGACTGGGGCCGGCCCCGACCAGCCTGGCACTGTGGACAGGTTATGGTGGGACTGGGTCACATGACGTAAATCGCATATCGCCCTGCAATAAACGCCAGTTACTATCATCAACATCTCATTCAGCGTGTGCCGCCGTATCTTCAGGCAGATGCTGATCACGCCAGTTGAGCCCTGTTGGTCTGGGTTCACCGCTGGGCTGATGAATAGATTTGAGGAAGGCTGGCGTATGGGTGGGGAGTTGTTTTTGTGGTTTTGTTTTGCTCCAAAAAGCTTTATTGTTTCCATGTGGTCCTGGTCTTGCTATAAAGTTCCAGGATTAAAAAGCTGGCTGCAGAAAGGCTTCAGCTGTTCTATGATTTAGTTTAAACTCTTAAGTGTTTTGGAGAAGGAAATGGCAGCCCACTCCGGTATTTTTGCCTGGAAAATCCAACGGACAGAGGAGCCTGGCGCGCTACAGTCCATGGGGTCGCAAGGGTTGGATATGTCTTAGCGACAAAATCACTTAAGTATTTGCGTGAAAAGTTTGGTTTCATTTTTTCTGGATGTGAAACCACGGAGAGGACTGGCTACCCCATACGCAGTTTGGATTACATTGTCCCACCACACACCTCCCAGTCACGTTGTGGTGACTTCTGTGGATCCAGAAAGCAGGCCTCTGGGGTGTAGTTACGTGGATTATTTCAGTCTCTCTCGGTGTTTGCAGACTGCTGGGGCAGCCCGGCTTTGGTGAAGGCCGAGAGCCACCTGGCCTGGCCCTGAGAGGGGAGCCTTTCCTGGCTCAGCCAGGGAGGGCAGGCAAGGAGGATGGGAGGGGTTCTCAGGCGATCTGAGAGTCTGATCAAGGACCCCACATGCCTCACAAGGTGAATGCTGATGCCTGGCTTCCTGGGCCCAATCTTGGAGTGACTCCATTAAGTGAGATAGTGTGTGTCAAGCTCATACACTCACACTGTGCCTGGTGTGGACATGGCAACTGAAAGCAGGCTTCCATGAATTCAGAGTTCTTCTGACACATACTGCTGAACACCCCACTGAGGGCTACGGCCGTTCCATCTGAGGGCTGACAACAGAGAAGTTCCCCGCCTTAAGACAGCTGATCCTTTAGCAGCCTGTGTTTACTGAGCACGAAAACGCTGTATGCCAGCGTTTTCTAAGTGCTCTGTATGTGTTAACATCTAATCCTCACCAGTGCTAGATGGCAGATACAGTAAGTCCCTGCCGTATGAACCTTCAGCTTGAGAACTTTCAAACACTCGCACGTGTGTTTGCACGTCCAGTCATGTAACTTAGTTCTCGTGTCTGGCGTACGCTGTCACGTGCATGCATCCTCTGCGAGCCGTTGTGCTTTGCGGTACTTTATAGTACTCTATAGAGTATAGTAGTACAGTATCTTTATTTTAAGCCTAGGATGTCTGAAAGCAAGCATAAAAGCAGTGGTGATGTAGCTGGTACCGCTGTATTTTTCAAAGTACAGTACTGTAAGATTAGAAATATTTCCTTTATTTTTTTTGTGTGTTTTTTAATATGTATTATTTGTGTGAAAAGTATTGTACAGCTATGACAGTATAGTACTATATAGTCAATTGTGTTATTTAGGTACCTAAACTAACTTCATTGGATTTACGAACAATCGGACTAAAGGCATCCACTTTCAGAGCAGAACTCATTTGTATGTAGGGGACTTGCTGTACTGTTGTGCTCTCCATCCTGCCTGTGAGGAAGTGGAGGCTCAGAGAGATCAAGTCCCCCGGGATCACACAGCTCGTCTAGCCCTAGAAGAGCATTTTCTTACTACCGCTCTGTGCTGACTCACATGGTGTTGGGGTAAGTTCTGTGGGAGCCCAGAAAGTGAGGTGTCTGGACCATGGGGAAACCTTCCCAGGCATCTTGCATGAGGGGTTAGCTGACCAGAGAGTGAGGGAACAGCATTCCAAGCAGAGGGAATGGCATATGCGAAGGTAAGAGGCAAGAGAATAAACAAGGCTCAAAGAAGAGTAACCAGCAAGGCTCGGGACAAACATTTCAGAGCGTTTCCAAAAAACTGGAATTTTCCTTGGGAAATGTAGTCTAACTTAAGCAAGGGAAAGAGTTTCAGGTGAGAGCCCTGAAGACTTTCAAGAGCAACTTGCACCAAGTGTCTTAACATGGTGAGTTGTCTCTGGCCCATCTCCCTCTCTCACCAGGCCTGTTCTGTTGCAAAAGGCCGTTACTACGCGTATGTGTGCGGCTCACATCACAGAACCCAGGATCATGCAGGGCTTAATGTAAGATAGGGGCTCATGCTAAGTTGTGTCTGACTCTTCGTGACCCCATGGACTGTAGCCCACCAGGCTCCTCTGTCCATGGGATTTCCCAGGCAAGAATACAAGAGTGGGTTGCCATTTCCTTCTCCAGGGGATCTTCCCGACCCAGGGATCAAACTGCATCTCCTGCTTTGGCAGGCAAATCCTTTACCACTCAAGCCACCTGAGAAGCCTGTGAACTAGAATAATGTGCGTGGCATACATGGGGGAGCTTAACAGTTGGCACGTGGCCACTCAGGTGTAACGTCCTTCTGGGCCCGATGTTCACCTTTAAGAGGAGCCCAAGCCCCTTCCCTTCAGCTCTCAGCAGTGGAGGGTTTTCCATGTAGATTTCCATCTAGATGTGACCCCTCCCTCTTCCTCTGCCTGTGGTTCTGGAGTCTCAGCCTGGAGAGGCGCCAGGCTGCTGCCAGACTCTGGAGCTGGGACGGTGTTTGCAGGGGAACCAGAGGAAAGGAAAAATCCTGTTGCCGACTCTCCCCCTCCAGCTTCCCAGTGATTTATCACTATGGACACTGAGCTCTTTTCCTCTTTGCTGCTGGCTGGCTGCGGGGGGCACACATTGTTGGTGCCCTGGCTACGCAGATCAGCAGTTCCTTCCTCTTTCCTGTTGCAGAAACGCCACAGTCGCCACTGTTGTCCAGGAACAGCAGCTCACACCTGAAGAGCTCAGTCTTGGGGAAAAACAATCCCATTTGATTCCCCAGGGGTTGTGGGGGGAAACAACGCTGGTGTGAGAACAATGCAGCCTCCAGGGCTGAACTGGGGCCCTGTCTTTCCCCTTCCTTCAGCTTTCCTCGCTGCACTTTAAAAATGGATTTACAGGCAGATGCAGGTAGTCCGCATTGTGTTAGGTGGCAGTAAACGCAAAGCGCCTTTGTGGGGGCTGAGCCTTCTTTGAGGGCACACGGAAGGCAGATGTGGATACAGGGAGATGCAGATGCAGGCCAGAGGGTATTCAGAGGAGACTTCGTACCCGGGTCACCATCTGTCACTTCCACTTTCCCATGAGTTTCAGGAGCCGTCAGCTGGAGGCCTGGTGAGAGCTGGCTTTGCTGGGGTCGGTCCAGGACTCAGGATATTCCTTAAAGGCTGGTGCCTGGGGGATTCCCCTGGTAGTCCAGTGGTTAAGATTCTGCTCTTCCACTGCAGGAAGCAAAGGTTTGACCCCTGGTTGGGGAAATAAGATCCCACATGCCACATAGTGTGGTGGCCAAAAAAAAAAAAGGTTGGTACCCTGAGTCTTCCATCACACATACTGGGCTAGGTCCTGGTATAAGGACACAGGGCATGTGGTCAACGGGGACCCTGGCGAACATGAAGGAAGCTCCCTGGCCAGGAAGTCCTGAGACAGTGCCTGGTCCACTTGGGCTGCCTGGGCAGGTCGTGGTCAGCTCAGGGACCTTGTTTGTAAGTTCCCCTAAGGGATGTCTCTCTTGGCCTCAACCTATGGGGGGAAGAGGAATCTAAGGACACCTCACATTTATCTATTTCACTGTTCAAGAGGTCCATCAGGAATAACCATCTACTGGTTATTGAAACTGGTCTTGAAATTATCCAGGGAGGAAACACTTCCTTTAGGAGAAGCTCGTGCATTTCAGCTAGGACAATGTTCAAAACCACTTTGCTTCCTCAAACATCCACATCTTTCCTAGGTCTCAAAATATTCCTGTTCTCTTTCCACCGAGAAGGTTCTTGGGAAGAGGATTTCCAAGTTTCTTCCAGATTCTAAGTAGCAACCTGAAACATTTATGTTTTATTTTTGTCAGGGGAGGTGCCTGAACCCCCAGACGCCAGGGGAGCCCAGCCTTTAGGGAAAAGCAGACAGTGATGGAGGTAGCCCTGCCAAATACCTTCAGAGCCACTCAGCTCACCTCTTCCTCTTGGTGTAAGAGAACGAGCGTCTGTAAGGAGGACATTCTACTTCTCTCTGATTCTCCCTGTACGTTTGTAGACTGGCAGAAACAGAGGACCCTCGCGCAATGCTCAGCTACCTCCTCACTGCCCTGGAAGGGTCTCACTCCCCATGAGACCTTCAGGAGAACTGGAGGGGCCGCCCCATGCAGTAAACTCCCCAACAACACCTTTGTCGGGGGGCATACAACCAGCACTGGAATCCTTCTGGGACAGAGAACCAGTCCATTTTTTTTTTAAATAGCAATTTAAAAATATGTTTATTAATTAATTTTTGGCTGTGCTGGGTCCTTCTCGCTGCACGTGGGCTTTCTCTAGTCGCAGCTAGCAGGGCTACTCTCTAGCTGCAGTGTGCGGGCTTCTCACTGCAGTGATTTCTCTTACTGTGGGGCCTGGGCTCTAGGCACGTGGGCTCAGTAGTTGCGGTGCAAGGGCTTAGCTGCCCTGCAGCATGTGGAATCTTCTCAAATCAGGGACCGAACCCCTGTTCCCCACACTGGCAGGCAGACTCAAACTTTTTTTTTTTTTTATGTTGTTTTGGGCTGTGCTGGGTCTTCGTTGCCGCACAGGTTATTCTCTAGCTGCAGTGCACGGCTTCTCATCTCCGTGGCTTCTCTTGTTGTGGAGCACGGTCTCTAGAGCACGTGGGCTTCAGTAGTTGCAGCTTGAGGTCTCAGTAGTTGCCATTCACGGGCTCTGGAGCACATGCTCAATAGTTGTGAAGCATGGGCTTATTTGCTTTGCTGCATGTGGAACCTTCCCAGACCAGGAATTGAACCTGTGTCTCCCGCACTGGCAGGCAGATTCTTTACCACTGAGCCACCAGAGAAGCCTGGCAGGCAGATTCTTAAGCACTGGGCCACCAGGGAAGTCCTTTAATAGTGATTTTTATTGAGCTAACATTAGATTCTTGTGCATTTGTAATACATAATACAGAGAGCCCTAAAATATATTTTAAGCAGGTTTCTGCAGGGGTACCATCTTAATGTTGCAGTATAATGTTACAGGACGCTGACATTGATACAACCCACCTATAGCATTTAATCTCCCAGTTTTACTGTTCCTCATTGTGTTTCAGTGTGTGTAAAGTTCTTAACAGCTTTGTCACCATGTAGGTTCAGGTATCCATTGCCACAGGCAGTACACAGTTCCCAAGGCACAAGCATCCTCCTGTTGCCCTTCTTTAGGCACACCCATTCCCTCCCCTGTCCCCACCCCAACCTCAGGAAACTGCCCATTTGGCCTCCATTCCTAAACTTCTGTTATTTCAAAAATGTTATGCAAATAGGATCATATTTAGGGGACTGGCTCTTTTTCACTCAGCCTATTTATTGTCCTGGAGATTCATCCAAATTGTTGCCTGTATCAATAGTTTGTTCCTTTTTATTGCCGAGGAATATTCCATGGTGTGCATGTAACCAATATTTATTCACTGAAGGATATCTGGACGGACCCCAGTTTTTCCAGAAAGCTGAAATGACAAATAGAGCTGCTGTGAACATTCACACAAAAAGTTTGTGTGTGTGTGATCCTACATTTAAACTTTCTCTGGGCAGCTTTTTCATTTTTTAAAATACACAGCTCTAATTGAAAAAGATCCTTGAGATCCGCGAGGGATCTATTTGAGACCCATGTGTGTTCTCACATTCTCAGAGTTGGAAATGTTTATACAGGCTGCTGACTTGGTCTTAAATCACATGCTGTCTCTTATACACATCTTATTTTAAGCCTAGGATGTCTGAAAGCAAGCATAAAAGCAGTGGTGATGTAGCTGGTACCGCTGTATTTTTCAAAGTACAGTACTGTAAGATTAGAAATATTTCCTTTATTTTTTGTGTGTGTTTTTTAATATGTATTATTTGTGTGAAAAGTATTGTACAGCTATGACAGTATAGTACTATATAGTCAATTGTGTTATTTAGGTACCTAAACTAACTTCATTGGATTTACGAACAATCGGACTAAAGGCATCCACTTTCAGAGCAGAACTCATTTGTATGTAGGGGACTTGCTGTACTGTTGTGCTCTCCATCCTGCCTGTGAGGAAGTGGAGGCTCAGAGAGATCAAGTCCCCCGAGATCACACAGCTCGTCTAGCCCTAGAAGAGCATTTTCTTACTACCGCTCTGTGCTGACTCACATGGTGTTGGGGTAAGTTCTGTGGGAGCCCAGAAAGTGAGGTGTCTGGACCATGGGGAAACCTTCCCAGGCATCTTGCATGAGGGGTTAGCTGACCAGAGAGTGAGGGAACAGCATTCCAAGCAGAGGGAATGGCATATGCGAAGGTAAGAGGCAAGAGAATAAACAAGGCTCAAAGAAGAGTAACCAGCAAGGCTCGGGACAAACATTTCAGAGCGTTTCCAAAAAACTGGAATTTTCCTTGGGAAATGTAGTCTAACTTAAGCAAGGGAAAGAGTTTCAGGTGAGAGCCCTGAAGACTTTCAAGAGCAACTTGCACCAAGTGTCTTAACGTGGTGAGTTGTCTCTGGCCCATCTCCCTCTCTCACCAGGCCTGTTCTGTTGCAAAAGGCCGTTACTACGCGTATGTGTGCGGCTCACATCACAGAACCCAGGATCATGCAGGGCTTAATGTAAGATAGGGGCTCATGCTAAGTTGTGTCTGACTCTTCGTGACCCCATGGACTGTAGCCCACCAGGCTCCTCTGTCCATGGGATTTCCCAGGCAAGAATACAAGAGTGGGTTGCCATTTCCTTCTCCAGGGGATCTTCCCGACCCAGGGATCAAACTGCATCTCCTGCTTTGGCAGGCAAATCCTTTACCACTCAAGCCACCTGAGAAGCCTGTGAACTAGAATAATGTGCGTGGCATACATGGGGGAGCTTAACAGTTGGCACGTGGCCACTCAGGTGTAACGTCCTTCTGGGCCCGATGTTCACCTTTAAGAGGAGCCCAAGCCCCTTCCCTTCAGCTCTCAGCAGTGGAGGGTTTTCCATGTAGATTTCCATCTAGATGTGACCCCTCCCTCTTCCTCTGCCTGTGGTTCTGGAGTCTCAGCCTGGAGAGGCGCCAGGCTGCTGCCAGACTCTGGAGCTGGGACGGTGTTTGCAGGGGAACCAGAGGAAAGGAAAAATCCTGTTGCCGACTCTCCCCCTCCAGCTTCCCAGTGATTTATCACTATGGACACTGAGCTCTTTTCCTCTTTGCTGCTGGCTGGCTGCGGGGGGCACACATTGTTGGTGCCCTGGCTACGCAGATCAGCAGTTCCTTCCTCTTTCCTGTTGCAGAAACGCCACAGTCGCCACTGTTGTCCAGGAACAGCAGCTCACACCTGAAGAGCTCAGTCTTGGGGAAAAACAATCCCATTTGATTCCCCAGGGGTTGTGGGGGGAAACAACGCTGGTGTGAGAACAATGCAGCCTCCAGGGCTGAACTGGGGCCCTGTCTTTCCCCTTCCTTCAGCTTTCCTCGCTGCACTTTAAAAATGGATTTACAGGCAGATGCAGGTAGTCCGCATTGTGTTAGGTGGCAGTAAACGCAAAGCGCCTTTGTGGGGGCTGAGCCTTCTTTGAGGGCACACGGAAGGCAGATGTGGATACAGGGAGATGCAGATGCAGGCCAGAGGGTATTCAGAGGAGACTTCGTACCCGGGTCACCATCTGTCACTTCCACTTTCCCATGAGTTTCAGGAGCCGTCAGCTGGAGGCCTGGTGAGAGCTGGCTTTGCTGGGGTCGGTCCAGGACTCAGGATATTCCTTAAAGGCTGGTGCCTGGGGGATTCCCCTGGTAGTCCAGTGGTTAAGATTCTGCTCTTCCACTGCAGGAAGCAAAGGTTTGACCCCTGGTTGGGGAAATAAGATCCCACATGCCACATAGTGTGGTGGCCAAAAAAAAAAAAGGTTGGTACCCTGAGTCTTCCATCACACATACTGGGCTAGGTCCTGGTATAAGGACACAGGGCATGTGGTCAACGGGGACCCTGGCGAACATGAAGGAAGCTCCCTGGCCAGGAAGTCCTGAGACAGTGCCTGGTCCACTTGGGCTGCCTGGGCAGGTCGTGGTCAGCTCAGGGACCTTGTTTGTAAGTTCCCCTAAGGGATGTCTCTCTTGGCCTCAACCTATGGGGGGAAGAGGAATCTAAGGACACCTCACATTTATCTATTTCACTGTTCAAGAGGTCCATCAGGAATAACCATCTACTGGTTATTGAAACTGGTCTTGAAATTATCCAGGGAGGAAACACTTCCTTTAGGAGAAGCTCGTGCATTTCAGCTAGGACAATGTTCAAAACCACTTTGCTTCCTCAAACATCCACATCTTTCCTAGGTCTCAAAATATTCCTGTTCTCTTTCCACCGAGAAGGTTCTTGGGAAGAGGATTTCCAAGTTTCTTCCAGATTCTAAGTAGCAACCTGAAACATTTATGTTTTATTTTTGTCAGGGGAGGTGCCTGAACCCCCAGACGCCAGGGGAGCCCAGCCTTTAGGGAAAAGCAGACAGTGATGGAGGTAGCCCTGCCAAATACCTTCAGAGCCACTCAGCTCACCTCTTCCTCTTGGTGTAAGAGAACGAGCGTCTGTAAGGAGGACATTCTACTTCTCTCTGATTCTCCCTGTACGTTTGTAGACTGGCAGAAACAGAGGACCCTCGCGCAATGCTCAGCTACCTCCTCACTGCCCTGGAAGGGTCTCACTCCCCATGAGACCTTCAGGAGAACTGGAGGGGCCGCCCCATGCAGTAAACTCCCCAACAACACCTTTGTCGGGGGGCATACAACCAGCACTGGAATCCTTCTGGGACAGAGAACCAGTCCATTTTTTTTTTTAATAGCAATTTAAAAATATGTTTATTAATTAATTTTTGGCTGTGCTGGGTCCTTCTCGCTGCACGTGGGCTTTCTCTAGTCGCAGCTAGCAGGGCTACTCTCTAGCTGCAGTGTGCGGGCTTCTCACTGCAGTGATTTCTCTTACTGTGGGGCCTGGGCTCTAGGCACGTGGGCTCAGTAGTTGCGGTGCAAGGGCTTAGCTGCCCTGCAGCATGTGGAATCTTCTCAAATCAGGGACCGAACCCGTGTTCCCCACACTGGCAGGCAGACTCAAACTTTTTTTTTTTTTAATGTTGTTTTGGGCTGTGCTGGGTCTTCGTTGCCGCACAGGTTATTCTCTAGCTGCAGTGCACGGCTTCTCATCTCCGTGGCTTCTCTTGTTGTGGAGCACGGTCTCTAGAGCACGTGGGCTTCAGTAGTTGCAGCTTGAGGTCTCAGTAGTTGCCATTCACGGGCTCTGGAGCACATGCTCAATAGTTGTGAAGCATGGGCTTATTTGCTTTGCTGCATGTGGAACCTTCCCAGACCAGGAATTGAACCTGTGTCTCCCGCACTGGCAGGCAGATTCTTTACCACTGAGCCACCAGAGAAGCCTGGCAGGCAGATTCTTAAGCACTGGGCCACCAGGGAAGTCCTTTAATAGTGATTTTTATTGAGCTAACATTAGATTCTTGTGCATTTGTAATACATAATACAGAGAGCCCTAAAATATATTTTAAGCAGGTTTCTGCAGGGGTACCATCTTAATGTTGCAGTATAATGTTACAGGACGCTGACATTGATACAACCCACCTATAGCATTTAATCTCCCAGTTTTACTGTTCCTCATTGTGTTTCAGTGTGTGTAAAGTTCTTAACAGCTTTGTCACCATGTAGGTTCAGGTATCCATCGCCACAGGCAGTACACAGTTCCCAAGGCACAAGCATCCTCCTGTTGCCCTTCTTTAGGCACACCCATTCCCTCCCCTGTCCCCACCCCAACCTCAGGAAACTGCCCATTTGGCCTCCATTCCTAAACTTCTGTTATTTCAAAAATGTTATGCAAATAGGATCATATTTAGGGGACTGGCTCTTTTTCACTCAGCCTATTTATTGTCCTGGAGATTCATCCAAATTGTTGCCTGTATCAATAGTTTGTTCCTTTTTATTGCCGAGGAATATTCCATGGTGTGCATGTAACCAATATTTATTCACTGAAGGATATCTGGACGGACCCCAGTTTTTCCAGAAAGCTGAAATGACAAATAGAGCTGCTGTGAACATTCACACAAAAAGTTTGTGTGTGTGTGATCCTACATTTAAACTTTCTCTGGGCAGCTTTTTCATTTTTTAAAATACACAGCTCTAATTGAAAAAGATCCTTGAGATCCGCGAGGGATCTATTTGAGACCCATGTGTGTTCTCACATTCTCAGAGTTGGAAATGTTTATACAGGCTGCTGACTTGGTCTTAAATCACATGAGCCTCATGTCTGTCCGGGAGCACAGTTTCCTGTGCATAGTCTCATCCTCCAACTTGGCTGCCTTTTTTATTGGGATGTATCTGTTTTAATTTTGTTTAATCAGGTAATGAAGCTGTAAAGAAACAGGAAGCATTAAGACAGTTGTATAAAACACATTGAAGGATGGCATCCTAAAATAACCTGGGTGAATAAATATCTCATATTCCGTGCATTTCAACTTTTGTAGGCTTTGACCCCTTCGGTCTTTGTTCTAAGCCAAAGATTTCCCTATGGTGGTGCATTTCAAGAAGCCCTGAAATGTTTTTCTTCCAGGGGTATCAGGTGTCGCGTTCAGGGCTTAGGTCTGAAGTCAGGCGGCGGCGTTCCAATGGACTTAAACCGCCCGTGGGATTGTGAGCAAGTGTCCTAACCTCTCCAAGACTCTCTTTTCTCTCCTGTGCAGTGAGGATAATTCTAGTGTCTAATCCACAGGGTTAAATGAGACAGTCCATGAGGAGTGCTGAGTGCTCAGTACATTTTAGTAGAACCGCCCCCACCCCAATCTCTTGAGAACAGTGCTTCAAAAGCCTTCACTGAAGGTTGTCTGAAGAGGGCTGTGAGGGAAAATTACGTCTCACTGCCCAGAGAAAAACTTCCCGCCAGTCTCCTGTACCTAGATTCTCCCTCAAAGCCGAGCCGCCACTGCCCCCACCGAGTCAGCCAGCTGGCCTCCCTCTGTCACCCTCGCCCCCAGATGGGCCCTTTCTTCCTCAGGTTGCTGTTGGGATTTCTCTGCGTTTCCTCGGCGACTCTGGTCATTCTGCCACCCTGGCGGGCACCCCAGCCCCCTGAGAGGAAGACTGAGCGCTTGGGCTGCTTTCTGCTCTCCTTCTTGTCTTTCCTGTCTCTTTCCTGTCTCTTTGCTATTCGGTTGGTCAGATGGATCCGCTTGGGTTTCCACAGCAGGGACCCAGATGACTTCTCACAGCATCTGGCAGGTGATGCCTGAGCTCCGTGAACAACTTCATGGGTCTTCTCAGCATCCACCCGGAGTGGTGATCCCAGCCCTACTTATGAGCAACGGAGGCCGCTTAGTGACCTTCGGGATGAGGACAGCTGTCTTCTTTCCTTTGTCTTCAGCCCTGGCAATCAGCAGGATCACTGATCGGACTCTGCTCTGATGCATGGCGTTGGCTTTGACAAATATTTGGCTCAGAAGATGAAGATGAAGACACGCGCAGTAGCCGGTTTCCCCCGGACAGAACAGGTCTGCCCACGTGGCTGCTGGAGTTGGATGCAGAGGAGACTCCACAGTGCTCTGGAAATGTCTCCCCACTTCTCAGCTAACTTTCCCTCACCCGCTGTGTCACAGACATCTAACTAAAATAGATCTCCCTATAATTTCTACTGAAAGGTTAAAAAATAAAAGTCCCATTCCTCTTTCTCATACAACCAACGCAATTGAGAAATAAAAATCAACACTACAGTGAGATATCACCTCACACCTGTCAGAATGGCCGTCAGCAAAAAAATCCACAAATAATAAATCCTGGAGAAGGTGTGAAGAAAGGGGAACCCTCCTACACTGTTGGTGGGAATGTAAATTGGTACAGCCACTTTGGAGAACAGTATGGAGGTGCCTTAAAAAACTAAAAAGAGTTACTGTATGATCTAGCAATCCCACTCTGAAGTATATATCAAAGAAAAACATGGTTCAGAAGAATACATTCATCCCAATGTTCATTGCAGCATTGTTTACAATGGCCAAGACATGGAAGCCACCTAAATGTCCATCAGCAGAGGAATGGATAAAGAAGATGTGATACACACACACACACACATATACAATGGAATATTACTCAGCCATTAAAAAGAATGAAATAATGCTATTAGCAACAACTTGGATGGACTTGGAGATTATCATTCTAAGTGAAGTTAGGCAGACAGAGAAGGACAAATATCATGTGATGGTACTTCTATGTGAATTCTAAAAAAATGATACAAATGAACTTACTTACAGAATAGAAACAGACTCAGACTTAAGAGAATTGAACTTATGGTTACGGCAGGGGAAGAGTGAGGGGAAGGATAGATTAGGAGTTTGGTTTGACATGTGAACACTGGTATATTTGAAATAGATAATCAACAAATACCTACTATAAAAAATAAATAAAAATTTAAAATGAATAATTCAATATTTAAAGATAATCATCAGATCTTCCCAAATCTTCCTTCTTGGTCTTAACATTTCCACTTCCTTCAAATGCTCCTCTTATGATGTGGTTTTTGAAGGTCCCTTGCCTGTGGCATTTTTATCACCCCTCCATATGCTTTGGGGCATCATCCCCTGAACTGGGCGTGTGTGACGAAATACAGTGCGGCGGTCTCCCCTCTTCTGAACTCTTTACCTTCATTAATGCCATCAACCAGGATTGCAGCCACGCTGCTTTCAAACTCATCGGTCTTTCCGCTACAGATCCTGCTGTTAAGCAACCTGTCTGTCGTCATCATCCTGTATTTGCAAGGTCAGCTTTGAGGAACTTTAGCTTTCTATCGTGCGTCATCATTTGGCCCATTGCACCTTCCTAGTGACGGCTTTTTCCTACTGATCCTGTCGTTTGGCCTCTTACACATCTATCTCTTGGTGCTGCGTCATTCAGGGATCCAGGCAGCATGTTCTTAGAGCCATCTGGCACTCCACTATGGGATGTCTTTTTTTTTTTTTTTTTNTGGTGTTGGAAAAGACTTTTGAGAGTCCCTTGGACTGCAAGGAGATCAAACCAGTCAATCCTACAGGAGATCAACCATGAATATTCAATGTAAGAACTGATGCTGAAGCTGAAGCTCCAATACTTTGACCACCTGATGCGAAGAACTGACTCATTGGAAAAGACCCTGAGGCGGAGAAAGATTGAAGGCAGGAGGAGAAGGGGGTGACAAAGGATGAGATGGTTGGATGGCATCACTGATTCGATGGACATGAGTTTAGGAAAGCTCTGGGAGTTTTTGATGGACAGGGAAGCCTGGCGGGCTGCCGTCCATGGGGTTGCAAAGGGTCGGACACGACTGAGCGACGGAACTGAACTGAGTATCACTCCCAAGTTTGGGGATTCTTCTTACTTTGGAAACAGTTAGCTAGGAGAACTTTCAGCAACTCTTTCAAGCCAGCACTCTTAACACTCTTGTCTTCCATAGAAAAAAATCATTGCTAGGGATTGGTCAAGTTCAAGGATACCTATTGGGCTAGTTTCCTAGGCATTAGGAGCCTTAGAGTAGATCTCCTTAGGGTCAGATGCTCTAGCTTTTCCAGATCAGAATATTAAGGAGAGCTGGGCCTACCCTCAGGAGAGCAGTGGGCCATTCATCTCCTCCTCCCTCCTCACATACTTCCTCTTCATTTTTCTGGCTAATGGACTTCTTCCTCAATGGAGGGATAAAACCCAAGATTCAATTGTAGATTCAATTTAATCCAGCCAATCTCAGTTGGCAGTTATCCTGGATTTGGGGCCAGATCTCTAGCTAGTAGATGAAAAGATACTTCACCCAACACTGGATTCTGTACATTATTTCTCTTGAGAAACTCAAAGAGAAGGCTGCTTGATTGTGTGGATCTAATTTGAGTGTTCCTAGGTCCATGCTAAATACCATCCCTTTAAGATAGTTTATAAACTGCAAAGACTTGGTTGCAAATATTTCAAAAGTAATAATAAGCCATATAATAATAATAGCATACAAATAATGGTAACTATCTATATCAGTTCAGTTCAATCGCTCAGTCATGTCCGACTCTTTGCGACCCCATGAATCGCAGCATGTCAGGCCTCCCTGTTCATTACCATCTCTCGAAGTTCACTCAGACTCACATCCATCAGGTCCATGATGCCATCCAGCCATCTCATCCTCAGTCGTCCCCTTCTCCTCCTACCCCCAATCCCTCCCAGCATCAGA
>SJYV01014450.1:878023-899915 GCA_006410875.1 Neotragus pygmaeus
GACGACAGAGGATGAGATGGCTGGATGGCATCACTGACTGGATGGACGAGTCTGAGTGAACTCCGGGAGTTGGTGATGGACAGGGCGGCCTGGCGTGCTGTGATTCGTGGGGTCACAAAGAGTCGGACATGGCTGAGCGGCTGAACTGAACTGAATGCCATGTAAGGGGTTTCCCTGGTGTTCAGTAGCTAAGACTCTGCACTCCCATTGCAGGGGTCCTGGGTTCAATCACTGGTCAGGGAATTAGATTCTACATGCTGCAAGTGAAGTTCCATCCTGCCACAACACAGACCCAAGATTCTGTGTGCCTTAACTAAGACTTGGTACAGCCAAATAAATAAGTAAAAATAAATATTCTAAAATGATTTAAAAAAATCATTTGAACAGTCTGAGCTTTAGTTCTTTCATTTATATAACAGCTCCCTTGAGTTGTTATGAAGATCAAATAGATTAATATATGTGAACATGTTTTACAAACTGTTAAAAAAGTACTTAGCTATGAGTGGTTATCATTATCAGCACAGAACTGAGATTAAAACCCAAATGGTCTCCTGGCTGTCAGTTGTGTGTTTTTTTTTTAAACTTTAAGTTAATATACTGCAAATTTTCTTCTTGTGAGATCTTGACTCTTGATAGATTATGGAACAGTGATTTTAGCAGCCGCAGAACTTTTTCTGATACTTGTCATTCCGAAGAAATTGTTGAAATTCCACTTTGTGCAGAGAAAAACACTAAAGTTTTTCTTAAATATTGGAATAAGATACTTTTGGAAAACTGGGTCGGGACGAGGAATGGGGGTGGGGAGAAGCAAAAATAAAACTTAATGTTGTTTTCACAACATCCTCTTATTTCACCTCTCCCCGCTGAAGACAACCATTCTCTTCAATTAATTGTGCAGTTTTGGTATTACACGCCTTCTTCCCAAGTTTATTGGTATCATTTTGTGTGCATGTATTTTCAGCCACATGGGGATATGCCTAGTCCAGTATCTCTTGGGGATTTTTAAACAAGCCTTGATTTGGGGAATTTCCATGTAATATCAGCTTCATCTGTGTGAAAGCCCTCAGGCTAGTAGAGAAAGGACTAGAAAAGGGTGCTGAGCTGAGTGACAGATAGCTAAGTGTTTTGTGGGTTATTTTAAGTACATATTTCCAGGAAGAAAATGCTAAGCTCTCTGTGAACTTGATTTTCTCACATGTAAACATGAGAATAGCAATAAAGGCAGAATATTTCCCAGCACCCCTTTGAGAAATAATAAATAAATGTGATAAGAAACTGTTTCAGAAAATAAAACAGACTTTGAAATAAAAAAGCAGCCAGCCAGAAATCCACATGTTGCTGGAAACTGTTTCACATTTTAACCATTCCTGTCAGGCTAATGGGTGATAATCAGTAACTTCTCCATCCTCACATTCTTATAATTGCACATTCATGTACATTCAATAGGTGCTATGGATATTTTAAAGAAAGAAGAGCTAACTCCATGTGTTTGTACATATAGACTCTTATCCCAAATGATTAGTTCAAATAAAGTTTAACTATATATAACTAAAATTATTATTTATATATATATATGTATATATAATCAAATTGCGTCAACAGGGCATTCATCCCAGTTCTAAAATGAGATGGTTAGACTAGAAAATCTCAAGGCATTTCCAGTTCCAAGAATCTGTGAATCTAGGATTTGACTTTGACTTTTGCATTATCTCACACACACTTTAAGAAAGAATAGAGTTGCAAATAACAGTCAGAATAAGCTAGCATTACTCAAAAACACCAGCATATCTGGAGAGAAAGAAGAGGAAAGTTAGTTTTCATTCAACTGGTCTACATGGAAAGCAAATATGGACAACGAGATTTATAACTCAGGTTGTTTTTTTCTTTTAACCAATAACCAAATAACCAAATCTTGGATTTAAATATGTCTCAAAGAAAAGGATAAATTGACTTAAAGTTTTCTGGCTAAGAAAGACAGATTAATGCCAAGTCCAATACTTTGGCCCCTCATGCAAAGAGCCGACTCATTAGAAAAGACTCTGATGCTGGGAAAGATTGAAGGCAGGAGGAGAAGAGGGTGACAGATGATGAGACTGTTGGATGGCATCACTGACTTGATGGACATGTTTAAGCAAGCTCCAGGAGATGGTGAAAAACAGGGAAGCCTGGCATGCTACAATCTATGGGGTTGCAAAGAGTCGGACATGACTGAGCGACTGAACTTTTCTAATATCATATGTTGTAAAGCAGTAAGAGCAAAACAGCAACTCTGAATGAAGCAAATCAGTAAAATGCCTAGAAAGAAGAAATAATAATAATGCTTTTTTTTAAAGTTAAGCTTGCACAATATTGTAAAGCAACTATACTCCCATAAAAAAAAATTTTTTTTTTCTTTAAAGTTAAGCCTGGTATTAGCTTCTTTCACCTTGCAAATGTGTATTTAGTGGTAACTATCTGTCAAACTGGGCTATCAGATGCATCTTACACTTAAGGTCCTCATGGCCCTACAGAAAAGCTCAAATGCTTTACACTTTTGTTGCAAGTGATCTATTCATTTAACATTAAAAGATATAGTTATTAATTTTTATTCATTTACTATGGACATGGTTAAATCAAGTTAAGCAGGTTCAAGTCAAGCACAGTATTCAGGAAGAAAAAGTTTGGCTGCTTAGCTGGGCACCAGAATCTGGGCACCAGAAACATTATGTAAGATCCAGTAGCTCTAACTACATGTTTATAAGAGCACCTAGACAGGGTCTTCAGTGTAGGGACTCTACAAAGATGACAGACAGATTAATAAGATAGACTGAGCTTCCTCTCAGAAGTGAGAATTTCCCATAATCTATAACAAAGTTTAACATAAAGTTGTATACTATGAATTAAAGCTAATATTGAATGGATTCTTATTTTTAATCTCATCCTCTCAGTTATTAGTAGATAGCGATAAACCTAGTGTAGCTAAATGAGTACTTTCTCCAACTATTATTTTAATCATAAGACCATAGTGCAGAACCCCCAAACGCAGTCAGGAGTATAGGAAAAAAAAGAGAATATAATAAAGGTAGTATTTTAGATAAGGGGATAGGATAACTATCCAATAATTTGTTGGGACTATTGGTTATGATAAATAGGAAAAATAATGTTTAGATTCATATTTCACATCCTTTACAAAATTTAATAATTTTCAGAAACATTAAAGATACAAGCATTAAAAAATAACTATGAAAACAATCAGAGGAAATTCAGGAAAATGTCTCATTACCTTTGGTAGGAAAGACCATTTTAAACAAGACAGAGAAGGCGAACAACACAAAGGAAAAGACTGATTAGGTATGATTATTCTACTATGAAAAAAATAACACAAGCAATGTTAAAAGACAGGAGACAGATTAGGGATAAAATGCTTACATAATTCATCACAAACAAAAGAGGAACTGCCAAGTGTGACTATGTAAATTGTACACTGCACACCACCTGGGGGAGACTTTCATGTAGACCACAATGTGAATGGTGTCCCTAAAATTGCCTTGATCAAAATCCAAGATATTTAAAGCACTCCTACGTCAATAAGAAGAAAATAAGCCATCCAATAGAAAAGTGTGCAAAGGATATGAAAAGTGAATTCAAAGAGGAGGAAATACAAGTAACAATAAACATATACAAAGATGTCAAATCTCACTCACAGTCAAAGAAGTACAAATTGGAACAACAATGAAGCATATTTTCACCACCTCAATAATTAGAAAACATTTAAAATCAATTAAGAAATACCATATCAGATCGACAAGATGTAAAATATCATTGTTGGCTAGGGTATAGTGAAATGGTATCCTCTTGCATTCCTGGTATGAGTGTGATGATACACATTTAATTAAAAATCCCTAGGATCTAACAATTTTATTTCTCCATTTAAAGGAAGCCCTATTCTCACATACGTAAGCTATTCATGGCAGAATTGTTTGTAATCACATAAACTAGAAACATCTTATTTGTATGCAGATAGAGTTTAGTAGTTAAGTAGAATGAGATAGATCTGTATGTAGTGAAATCAAAGATCTTCATTATATATTGTTGTGTGAAAGAATTAAGTTTCATAATGACATGTAGAGTATGATACCAGATATATAAAACATACTCTCATACACACACAGTAATCAATTTTATAATATAATATCTATATTATATAATTATATGTATTATATAACATATATATATGTCTTTGTATGTGAATGCACTAGAAGGATTATACCTCAGTTTATGGGGGATACCTCTGGGAGCCAACTGGGATTAGGCATGGAAGTCAGTTTTAGTTACTTTTAATGTTTACATTGTTGAACAGGAGAATATATATGTTTCTTATTGACATTTAAAAAAATTTACACTCCCATTCTGTGCTTGCACCCTTGAGACAAGTGTGCTATGAACACGTCACAAAGAAGACATGTTGCAGGAATTAAAAAATGATAGTGGCAGCTGTACAAGCTAGAGTAACCAACACTAACATTTATTGTGCACTCCCAGATTTACGTAAAGACTATTACTTGTCATTCATTTTTCTTTCCCTCTACCCTTTATAATGTTCCTTCTTTCCACATCTCAGTGATAATTGGTGCAAGGTTTGGATTTATAATTCAATCTTACATAACTCAGGCTCAAATTTTATTGGCAGAAATGTAAGTTGCATAATTACTCGGCAGCAGTTACACATTCTTGAAACATTTATTCCTAGAGCTTGAACTCTATACATGCATGGACACATAAGAAATTCCCCTCTCCTGGTGCCTCTTCTCTGGCTCTTGGAAGTACATTTATGAAGCATGATAGATAGTTTAACTTTTATAATTTGGATGGTTTAGAGTAGCCAAAAGAAACTAAACCTTCACATACTGAAATAATAATTTATTCCTTGGAGAGTTTTGGGCATAAAATGAAAAATTAATGTGGAAATTATTTGATTAGTTATTTTGACTAGATAACAGNTTTATAATTTGGATGGTTTAGATAGCCAAAAGAAACTAAACCTTCACATACTGAAATAATAATTTATTCCTTGGAGAGTTTTGGGCTGGATGTGCAAATACAAGCATAAAATGAAAAATTAATGTGGAAATTATTTGATTAGTTATTTTGACTAGATAACAGATATCTTTGGCATAACAAAGACAGATTCATTTTCTGACAGTCTTGAGATGTCCTGCTCAACCTATATGAATAAGCATTCTGTCCAAGTCAAATACCCAAGACAGATCACCGAGCTCTTGAAAGTTATTATCTTACACTCTTGTGTCTGCTCTCATGATTCCTCTGCCACTTGAAGATTCCTCTTCACTTGCTCCTGGAAATCTCCTCCCAGCACATCTCAAGTTTAAAATGCTGCAAGAACAACATTAACTGAAAAGAAACTAAGAGGCCTTGGACTAGGAATCAAAAGCCAGTATAGCACAGATGATAGACATAATTTCTCTACTGACAACAAAGCCTTGGAAGAGAAAGGAAGATGTGGGAGTTGAACGTCCCAATAAAGGGATGATGATGAGAAATGAGATTTAAAAGACAAAACTATGGTCTTAGATACTGGGAGGAGTGATGGATGCGTGGTCAGGGAAGTATGTATAACCAGAGTCTAACCGACTTGATTGAAAAACTAAAGGAGAGGGAGACAGTCATCTTGACGAACCTATGAAAGTGGTACCTGTAGAGGACGACAAGTGTAAGATGGGAAGAAGAAGAGTATTGGGAGGGACTTAATGTTTTGTACCCAGAAAACCTTGGCGAGGAGAAGGAAATAACTGATAGACTTAATATCCTTATACCAATAATATCTGTCACTGATTATTTACTACCTGCATATCACTACTAAACTTAAAAGCAATCCTTTAAAGTAGGTACCATTATTGCTTACATTTTACAAATAGAGAAATGAAGCTTATAGAAACTAAGCTTATAGACATTTAAGAAGCTGTGTTTACAAGGACATGCACGGCAGGTAAAAGGGAAGGCAAGGATTTAGATATGGGCAATCTGGTCCAGGAAGTTTCTCAGGGGTCTTTCCAGGAGGCATAGTGGTAAAGAATCTGCCCCCCAATGCAGGAGCCACAGGAGCCACAGGTTCAATGCCTGGGTCAGGAAGACCCCTGGGGAAGGAAGTGGCAATCTGCTCCAGTATTCTTGCCTGGAAATTTTCCTGGACCCAAAGGAGCCTGGCAGGCTACAGTCCATGGGGTCACAAAGGGTCGGACATGACTGAGCAACTGAGTGCACACACACACAATGTGGTCCAGGATTCACACTACATCATACTGTCTCCCTAACCTACCGAGTGTGTAGTGTAAGCAAAGTGAGCTTGGAATTATACCACAATGTGATTTTTGAGACATGGTAGGGAAAGATTCCATACTGAAATATGGTGAGGGGAGAGCAAGTCCTAGTCCTAAATGATGGCCCTCTAATAAGGGAAGCCTGGGTGGTATTATATGTCAAGGAGTTATTCACATGAATAACCTATGAATGGAAACACTGTAGAGTAAGGATGCGTTAGAGAAGAAACAGCTTGCTTTGGAATTGTTAGGGGCCAACTGCTCTGATGCTGGGAAGGATTGGGGGCAGGAGGAGAAGGGGACAAGAGAGGATGAGATGCCTGGATGGCATTATGGACTCGATGAACGTGAGTCTGAGTGAACTCCGGGAGATGGTGATGGACAGGGAGGCCTGGCGTGCTGCGATTCATGGGGTCACAAAGAGTCGGACACGAGTGAGCGACTGAACTGAACTGCTCAGAAGGAGAACATTAATTACACACTTCTGACAGATAAAACTAGTACAGGAGTAAGAGCTAGAATTAATCATTGAGTATAAATTATGTATATATAGTGGTACTGGGTTTCCCAGGTGGCACAGTGGGAAAGAATCCACCTGCCAGTGCAGGAGACTCAACAGACTTGGGTTCGATCCCTGGGTTGGGAAGGCCCACTGGAGTAGGAAATAGCAACTCACTCCAGTACTCTTGCCTGGAGAATTCCATGGACAGAGGAGCCTGGCGGGCTACGGTACATAGGTTTGCAAAGAGTCAGACATGACTGAAGTGACTTAGCATGCACACATTTATCCTTTTAGTTACTTTGCTAACAGCTCTACATCTCATTAACAGCCTTTAAAAATATGTTAAATTCTCTCTGTTCAAATAACTAGTAGCAGTTTTATCTTCTGAATGGACCCGAACTAACAGAGAAAGCATCGGTAATGCTAAAGCCCTAAGTGAGCAGAAAATAGCAAAAAATAAAAATTTTAAAAAAAATCCATGGCAACCAATGGGGTTTTTAAAAGAAATTTCATGATCAAGAGGAAGATCAAAGGAAGGCCAGATGTTTGGAAAGGATGGTAAAGTGGCTGGTGCCATTTTATTGGAGGATTTAGAAGTTAGGCTAGGTCATCAATGGGCAGAAAGGTGCCAGAGGAAGTCATCCACTGGAGAGCTGATACTCAGAGGATGGGTAGGTCTCAGGATCCTGAGGGGCAATACCCATCCCAACCCAGAGTTCCCCAGTGCTCTCACCGTATCAGAACAGTTGTTTTGGGGTTTCTGAAGGGGTCATTCTCTCTTTCTTCCTCTTATTTCTCTAATTCTGGGAGGACTGCTTTTCTTTACTGTGAATTGCATTCCCTAAAGAGGTCTCAGAATTTGCTTTTTCTGTGAGATCAAGAACATCTTTGCTCCAACCCTGAGCTCTAGATATCTATGTGTTCTCTAAACAAAACTCCAGAAATGTCACCCATTCTTGCATCTCTGGCTTCTCGGACATCTGTGTATTTCCTAGGCACTATGAAAACTCCCTGCTGTTTCTGGAACTTTGAAAAGCCCCTGTCTAGGGCTGGCTAAACAGAATCCCTTCATAAAGTTAGACTGTCCATCTTGGTCCCTAGCTGGGGGTGCATCGTGCCCGTCTGTGCCGGAAGCCCTTCGAGGCTAGACCCACAGCACATCTGCCCTTGATCTCACCCTTTTGGCTTTGGCCTTGAGAGTCCTGATCCTTGCTCTGCACTCTTGTGTCACTTCCATTGTTGGGGCCAGGGCTGACAGGCATTTCTCTGTATTTGTGAAAAAACATAAACAAGCCTCTGCTTTCATTTCTCTAGCCTCATTAGGCTAACCTCTAATTATTATTTCTCACCAATTTCTTCCTTCCCCGAAGTCCAAGTATCCAAATGACAAGACTTAAGTTCTGTGCCCCAAAGTTATCACTGCTGGGGATTTCAGCCCAGTTAGGCTCTTTGCACTGATTGCCCATAGATTCTCCCCAATTATCCCAAACTAATAGCAATTGTTTCATCAAATCCACACAACCATGAGAGATAACATTATGCATTACAAACTGAAAAATAAATTCTACCATTGCCATAACCAAAAGTCTTCCCAAGTCTCCCAGAACTCTCAGACATTGAGTAAACAGGACAGGAGCTATCTTTCCTACTTTTTCTTCCTTCTTTTAATTCTTCTACCACTTGTTCCTCATTTTCTCATTACTTACATATTAAGACCACATCGTACCAGGTATTATATAGAGAACAATCAGGAGATGAGAAGCACTAGGATATTAAAAGGAGACGGTTTATTTAAAAGTGCTACTTTAAAGAATGGCAAAGCAAACCCCACCCCATCTCTTTTTTTTTTTTAATGTAACCAGGGAAAATTTATCAGAGAAGATAGGTCTAAGAAGTGAAAGCTGAGTGGCAATTGCCCCTTGGAATTTAGCTTAAGTTTACCCTTCCTGCATATGTTTTTATTTAAAATAATTACCTTTTGTTCAGCATTACTCTCAGCTCCCAACTCCTTCTGCTTTCAGTTCTCCAAGGAAGGCACCCCTGAGTACGGTGTGAGGGAGTCAGTTAAATTCAGACTTCTTGAAAACAGCTTGGTATTTTCAACTAAATCTAGTAGTGGAATATGAGCTTAACTGGCCCCACCCAATTCTCCCACCCAGATATTTTTCCTTTTTGTCTAGTAAAGTGTCATCTGTTCCCAAGGAAGAAAAAAAGAAAGAGAAAGAAAAATGTTTACTTGCGTTTACTTGAGTTTATACTCTAAACTGCTCAGTTGATTCTGACCAAATTTAATATGCTCAGTACTGAGTTTTGACAGAGAAAATAAAAAGTATTTGTTTGAAACTTAGAAAGTGGAGCTTTGACTTTTTCTATCCTTATTTGTAAGAACATTTTGGTCACAGGCTAGTGCAGTGCAGTAGATCTGGCCTTGGATGCATTTATTTCCTTGCTAAACAAATAGTAGTATGCCTTTTAAATATGAGGTACTATGCTAAATAATGTGAAGATACAAATTATGATCCACATAGCCATAGGCTGTGTGGATCACAACAAACTGTGGAAAATTCTTAAAGAGAAGGGAATATCAGACCACCTTACTTGTCTCCTGAGAAACCTGCATATAGGTCAAGAAGCAACAGTTAGAACTGGACATGGAACCACTGACTGGTTCCAAACTGGGAAAGGAGTACGTCAAGTCCATATATCGTCACTCTGCTTTTTTAACTTATAGGCAGAGTACATCATACGAAATACCAGGTTGGATGAATCACAAGCTGAAATCAAGATATTTCCAGGAGAAATATCAACAATCTCAGATATGTAGATGATACCACTCTAATGGCAGAAAGTGAAGAGGAACTAAAGAGCCTCTTGATGTAGGGTAAAAGAGCAGAGAGAAAAAGCTGGCTGAATACTCAACATTCAAAAAACTAAGATCATGGCATCTGGTCTCATCACTTCATGGCAAATAGAAGGGGAAAAAGTGGAAGTAATGACAGACTTTATATTCTTGGGCTCCAAAATCACTGGGGTGACTACAGCCATGAAATTAAAAGACGCTTGGTCTTTGGAAGAGAAGCTATGACAAACCTAGACAGCATAATAAAAACTAGAGACATCAGTTTGCCAACTACAGTTCATCTAATCAAAGCTATGGTTTTTCCAATAGTCATGTATGGACATGAGAGTTGGACCATATGCAAGGCTGAGACCCAAAAGAATTGATGCTTTTGAACTGTGGTTCTGGAGAAGACTCTTGAGAGTCCCTTGGACAGCAAGGAGATCAAACCAGTCAATCCTAAAGGAAATCAAATCTGAATTATTCACTAGAAGGACTGATACTGAAGCTGAAGCTGTAATACTTTGGCCACCTGATGTGAAGAGCCGACTCATTGGAAAAGACCCTGATGCTGAGAACAACTGAAGCCAAGAGAAGGGGGTCGCAGAGGCTGAGATGGNTCTGAATTATTCACTAGAAGGACTGATACTGAAGCTGAAGCTGTAATACTTTGGCCACCTGATGTGAAGAGCCAACTCATTGGAAAAGACCCTGATGCTGAGAACAACTGAAGCCAAGAGAAGGGGGTCGCAGAGGCTGAGATGGTTAGAAAGCATCACCCCTCAATGGATATGAATTTGAGCAAACTCTGGGAGATACTGGAGAACAGAGGAGCCCAGTGTGCTACAGTCCATGAGGTCGCAAAGAATCGGACATGGCTTAATGACTGCACAATGACACAATGACACGAAGTACGATGCAGATCTTCCTTGACTTACAATGGGGTTACATTCAGATATTGTAAGTTGAAAATACATTTAATACACCTAACCTACCAAACTCCATATGTTAAATGCACTTATAACACTTACACTAGCCTACAGTTGAGCAAAATCATCTAAGGCCTATTTTACAGTAAGGTGTTGAATAGCTCATGTAGCTTATTGAACACTGTACTGAAAGTGAAAAACAGAATCGTTATGCGGGTACAGAATGGTTTAGAGTGTATCCGTTGTTTACCCTCACAATGGCATGACTGACTGGGAGAGAAGGTTACTGCCACTGCCCAGCATCAGGAGAGTACTGGACTGCACATCACTAGTCTGGGGAAAACTCAAAATTTGATGTACAGTTTCTACTGAATACATATTGCTTTCATAGCCTTCTAAAGTCAAGAAATCTTAAGTTGAATCCTAAGTTAGGGACTATCTATATATCACAGATCTTGCCTTCCAGGAGCTTATAAGTCAGATGAGATAAGTAGAAGAGATAAGATGTGCATATACACTGCTACAATGCAGCATAATGAAATAACTGCCATAAAGTGGTGCAAGTAAAGCTCAGCAAGAGTCCAGAGAAAGGTGAGTCACTCCTTTTTTCCAAGAAAGCCTTCCTGGAGGAAGAGGAGTTTCAAATGCTCTTTCAAGAGAAAAGAGAGACAGGCCTTCCAAGGCTTAGAAAGGGCAGGAAATGAGGGGCTAGTCAAGGAGAGGGAGAGGCTCCTTTGAGAAAATCAAGCGATAGTGACCAGGAAGATGTGGAGATAATACCTTCTGAAGAATTTTGCTCTGGCAAGCTTACTGGGTTTGGTTTACTTTGATTAAAGGTTCAGTTCAGTTCAGTCGATCAGTCGTGTCTGACTGTTTGCGATCCATGGACTGCAGGGAAGCATGCCAGGCTTCCCTGTCCACCACCAACTTCCAGAGCTTGCTCAAACTCATGTCCATCGAGTGGGTGATGCCATCCAACCATCTTCTTTATCCTCATGAGTCTGAGCAAACTCCAGGAGACAGTGAAGGACAGGGAAGCCTGGCATGCTGCTGTCCATGGGGTTGCAAAGTATCAGACACGACTGAGCGGTCGAACAACTGAAACAATTTCAGAGTAATTCAGTCAGTATCTGCATATATTGGTGAACCTCCTGTGCTTTCAGTATCTCCAAAATTTCCTACACAAAAATTATGCACTCAGTCTTGCTCTGTCCCTCTCATAACCACCCCCATCCCCAAACACAAGTATTTCCTAATAAAAGAGAATAGAATAAATCCTTAGAGCTAACTCTAAAGAGGCAGGACCTCTGATTTTCTGCATTAAATATCTGACCTGAACTCTAAGCTACACACTCACTCTCATCAGCAACATCCAGAGGTGGTCCATAGTCTTGTTTACTTGGGAATGATTTGGGGCCTGAGAGCAGGCTTGATACTTCTCTAGCACTTTTCCTAGAAAGTGACAGTCCTTGGCAACACCATACATTGTCTTCTTTAACAAAAGTAGTTCTTGGGATTTCCCAGGTGGTCCAGTGGCTAAGACTCCATGCTCCTAATGCAGGGGACCCGGTTTTGATCCCTGGTCAGGGAACTAGATCCCATATGCACAACTGAAAGAATCCCGCATGCTGCAACTAAAGTTGCCACGTGCCACAACTAAGATCTGGCACAGCCAAATAATTTTAAAAAATAATTCTCATTACTATGATGCACAGTGAGCTACTACTAGAGAAAAAGTTTCCCACTGGCCAAAGGCTTAACCATGGGGCTTTGTTCTTCCATCTTTCTGTCTTGATCTTCCCTTTGTTAAAAGATCAAGTGAGGCATATTACACTTTTAAGAGTTTATTTGAGCAAAAATCGATTTGAATTGGGTACCAGCAAACCAGAGTGCTTCACCACTTATGTTATAGATGCTCGAGTAGAGACTTGATAGAGAAGAGGCAAAAACAAAGAAATTATCTACTTGACTATAGCTTAAGCAGTTACCTTATTTGGGAAAGTCTACTTGGTTTGTTCTGATGGGTTCTCCTTAGGTTTGATTTCTTTACCTTGAGGTGTCTACAGGTTTAGGTTTGGGTTTGTTTAAGTTTGGCTTAGGTTAGGCTACTAAGGCATTAAAGCCACTTTAATCTAATATCCTCCTTGTTTAATTAACTTCTTTGGGCTTCCCTAGTGGTCGAGTGGTTGAGTCCACCTTGCCATGCTGAGGACTCAGGTTCGATCCTGGTCTGAGAAGATCCCACATGCCTCAGAGCAACTAAGCCCACAACTACTAAGCCCGAGCTCCAGAGCCTGCAAACCGCAACTATGGAAGCCCACGCACCTAGAGTCTGTGCTCCACAACGAGAGAAGCCACCACAATGAGAAGCCTGCACACTACAGCAGAAGAGTAGCCCCTGCTCACCGCAGCTAGAGAAGACCCCATGCAGCAACAAAGACCCATTACAGCCAAAAATAAAGAAAGAAAGAACAAATAATTACCTTCCTTAAACATGGGTACTGCAGGAAAAGAGGGGCCCATTGTTTCCTAGACCTTAAAATATCTCACTGCTTTTAAAAATGACAGCAAACAACTCATCAGGTTGGCTATTTTTCATTGAATTTATTAGAGGACTATAAGCAGTTAAAGAAGGGATGCCCAGAGAAATAAAACTAGGCATAGCTTTCTCGACATACAAGAAGCCATTTTTGGCCTAAACCATTCTGTGACTCAAGCCTGGTCATGCTCAGTAATGAATGATCTCTAGGGAACAAAAGAATGCAGAAACAAAGACTCCTACAAGAAATAACACTAGCGGATAACATACCACTTGTGAAGAGTCCCAGTTCTATTTCAAGGTAAAGATTAGCCTGAAGCACTCAACCACACAGAATCAGCTGGAACGTAAAGGATGAGGATGTTACTGACCCTCCTGACTTTAATTAGTTAAAGTTTGGTCTCTGCCTACTACTCAAACCCTTTCATGAATATGCATTTATCTTTAGCTTAAACTTCCCCAATTTTGCTGTCTGGGAAAACACTGCTTTGGGAACGATCCCGGGTTCTCCTTACTTGCTGCAGGTATAGTAAAAACCTTCCATCTCTCCTTCCTTGGCTTGGTTGTGTCTTTTGGCTTGACATCCACCAACAGGTGAACCCAAGTTTTCAGGTAACAGGACTGCACTGAGGAAATTAACCAACAGCTTGAGGATCATATAAACTCTCAATTTATGAATGTTCATTCTTCAGCCCGAGGGAACAGTGATTTCTGCCATGTCATAGCATAAGTAAATTCGATTTCAGTCATGAGATACTCCATGATTGAAGTCATGCAAATTTCAAAAGGTGAATTCAACAAAAGGTGAGCAGAAATTAAGCTGCAGTATCACTGCAGATTATATTAGGATGCAGATATTTTAATAACCACTAGAGCTTTCTCATCAGTTCCAAGCTATTATTTTCCAGCACTCACTGCTTGTTGCTTGTTCACTGATAAAATGCTGACTTGAGTGACTGCACAAACACAGAACATGTCCCTTTGGAAAGAGATGACCAACAAAACAAAATCATTTTACCAGGCCTCAAAGAAAAGAAGCTAAGTATTTGCTGAGATCTCAGGGAAGGAAATGAACTCCAAGCCCCACTCCCCTTAGATTTGCACAGGATTGTCAAGAGCTGAAAAACTTCAAAGTATAACAAAATTATGGCTCAATTTTAGAAATATAAAGCATTTGGAGTAACTAATTTGGCCAAATATTTATGTTTTGGTGCATAGTTGAACAACTTATCAGACCTTCAGGAATTCTTTGTTTTTCATTTTTGTGCTTTTATTTCCTCTCCTATCTCCTCCTCCACTCACTAGAAGAAAAACACCCCTGGCAATGAAAGTTAAAGATGCTTCTCCATAGAGGCACCAAGCCAGGGCCCTGGGGGGTGGGGAGCTGATCCCCAAAGCCACTGCCAACTGCAGTCTAAGCAGTAATTTTCCTTCCCCTTGATTCTCTTCTGGGAAGTTCTGGGAAATGTAGACGTCTCTGAGGCCTCCCAGGAGAGAAACAGAAATCTTTCCCTTGATGAGCATTCCAACTATCCTTGAAAGATCTTTTACTGACAGCACTTTAAAAGGCTGCTGCAGAGGGGCTAGCCTTTGTGTTTGTACTAAAAGGGAGAAGTGGGCAGGAGAGTTCCCAGAAACTTCCAGGACTGAAGCACCAAACACTTTGCTTCTCTTCTCACTACCAACTCCTTACTCTTCACTGCCTGGGTCCACAATTTCTCTTCAGTTCTGACCTTAAAGAAGACCATTTCTTTAAAAGGAAGAAGGATAGGTGACACAGCCTTTCTAACTCTCTGTGTCACAGGGGTGAGGGAGACGTTTAGATAGCCCCTGCTGGAAATTACGCTGATTTGGTGGGTATTTGTAAGAAAGGATAGAGCAACCACCCTCTTCTTTGGTTTTGGTTTCTCCCTGAAACCACCTCTGCTTTCAGGGAGGCCTGCAGTGACAAGCTGTGCATGCAAGTGTGCTAAGTAGCTTCAGTCGTGTCTGACTGTGACCCCGTGGTTTGTAGCCTACCAGGCTCCTCTGTCCATGGGATTTCTCAGGAAAGAATACTGGAGTGGATTGCCATTTCCTCTTCCAGGAGATCTTCCCCATGCAGGGATCAAACCCATGTCTCCTGCCTTATCAGGCGGGTTTTTGGCATTTCCTCTTAGTTTCTTTACCTCGCTGGTGAACCACACCAGAGGTCCCAGGTGGGTCCAGACCAGCCCCTGCTATCAGAGCCCTACTGCTCCAAGACTCCACAGCCCACACTGATTCAAGCACATTCCAGGACATTCCACAGCTGGGAGGCCTGGAGCCTGGAATGTCTGGACAGGAAGGTGTCCCGGCTTGCTCCCCTCAACCCCAAGCACATTACCCAAAGACCTCAAAGCACCTCCCAAGGATGATCTCATTTTCTAACAGGTGTTTATTTAAGAATCTTCATCACTACTGATGGTGATGACCCTTCTTTGCATTTATGTCATTTTGATTTTTTTCACATAACCTATCTCATGGTAAGAACATCATATTGGAAACCAAGAGCTCAACTACTAATTAGATATGGAAACCTCTTCCCAGCACAGAGGGCTGTGAAACTTAACACTGAGGAAGAATGACCCTTCGAACTTCAAGCTTTGAAAGAAAAATATGTAATATCGGACCCAGACATGTATCATGTGTATACATGAACTTCCATTTCCAGAACTTCCATTTCCTTAAATATGAAATAGGAATAACACCTGCTTTATAAAGTTCCAATGATCTAGTGGTATTGTCTGGAACACAAAAGACATTTAATAAGTTTTTATTGATAAACATGTGGGTGGATGAACTAAGGTAGTCTTTCTGGGCTTGCTTCCTTATTCTAAACTTACCATGCTTAATTTACAAAGAATCTGGAGGATTAAAGAGCATCAGGTATTTTTCAAAATGTTTTTGACACCTGCCCCTCTTGCTTCCTTGTACAACTTGGTTTCTATGTACCACTCTACTCTCCCTCAGTAAAATGACTGAGCATGAGGGCTTAAGGTTGGGGATTTCAGAGCTTGCCTGAAACTGTGCCCTGATTCCATCATTTACTAAGGAACTTGACCCCACTATGTCTTAGTTCGTGCAGAAAAGGGGATCCCTAGTAGGATCCATTTCATAGAGCTGCCATGAGGTTAAATAAGGGAATATATGTAAAACATTTAGAGAAACGCCTTGCATAAGGGAAAAACTCAGTCAATATTACCTGTAACCATTGTTGATGCTATAACTATTAGGATCCATCTTCATTAATGGAGCTTGTCGAGTGGATGAGACAGATTGTAGTGCAAAGCTGGAGAAATGAGCGCTAAATAGTGGTATGCTATGGATGCAAGGCAGCAGACATCTTTATTCACCATCTTCATCACCTCCCCCAGGGAGTCTTCAGTTCGTTACTGTTCCAACATACACAAAAGTCTGCAATTATAATGAAAAGACTTCCCTGGTGACACAGTGGATAAGAATCACCTGCAGGGGACGTGAGTTTGATCCCTGGTGCAGGAAGATCCCACAGGCCATGGAGCAACTAAGGCCACGTGGCACCGTTACTGAGCCTGTGTGCCACAAATCCTGAAGCCCTCTCGCCCAGATCCCTGCTCCTCAACAAAGGAAGCCACTGCAGTGGCAAGCCTACAGACCACAGCCAAGAGCAGCCCCTGCTCTCTGCAACCAGCGAAAGCCCTTGTGAAGCAACGAAGGCCCAGAGCAGCCAAAAATAAATACATACATACATTTAAAAATTATAATTAAAAACAATACCCCGGATTTCATCTGAGAAGCACTCAGCCTAATATGTCTCATGATGGTCCCACAGTGCTTCGATTAAAACACATCTTTGAGAAGCCATATCACACTGTTGGCTCAAATTGAGCTTTTGGTTAAATAAGACCCCCAGAGAAATTTTACACCAACTGCTGCCAAGTTACATGTTCTCCATCTTGTATAATTCATTCATCTTTTTATAATTCATTTTTGGACCTAAAAACAAGACCTTGCATTTATCCTTATTACATGCCACGTTGCTGGTTTTGGCCCAGCACTGCAGCACATCAAGATAATGAATCTTGATTCTGTCAGTGATCTTATATCTGATTTCTAGCCCCTCCAGACTTGTGTCACAAACACATCTGATCAGCCTACTTATTACATCCTCATGCAAGACACCAATAAAAATGCTGACCAAGACAAGGCTAAGAGAATAGCCCAATATTTCTGGAGTTGCAAAACACTCTGCATACTTTGTGTCCACTAATCATCTGGGGTATAATTGATTAGGCAGCTCTGAGCTCATTAAGTAGTACCCCTATTTCACTATTTTATTCAAAAATGCCCTGTTGAGGACTTCCCAGGTGGCACTTGTGGTAAAGAACCTGCCTGCCAATGCAGGAGATGTAAGAGATGTGGGTCTGATCCCTGAGTTGCGAAGATATCCTGGAGGAGGAAATGGCTATCCACTCCAGTATTCTTGCCTGGAAAATCCGATAAACAGAAGAGCCTGGTGGCCTACAGTCCAGTGTCGCAAAGAGTCGGACATGACTATAGTCACTTAGCATGCACGCCTTGTTGACATTAAGATACACTGGATCTACAGTATTGTTGAATATCATTTAAAATTTTCCTGGAGTGCTGCTGTCTCCTTTGAATTTGATGAGACTATTGATGTTTATATCCAGATTGTCAAAGAAGAACATAGGGCATATAGTTTAATAGATTATTTAAGAATAAAGTTATGCCATTTTATTATCATTCTTGTAGTCCCATTTTAGGTTTTTATTTGAAGGGTGCATTTATTATCTGCTTTAAAAAAAAAAAGAGTTTCCCAAACCCCAGTGACTTAAGACAATAGAAATTTATTTCTCACTCACAAGAAGTCATACAAAGTTCTCCTGGTTGACAGGTTGCTTTCCACGTATAATTCAGGAAGTGTTTCTTCCATGTTATAGATTCATCCTTTTCTTGGTCCTTGGAGTCCTCTATATTCAGCAGCTAAGAGATGATGACAGGTGCAGGTTCTGTGGTCCAGGCTGGGAAGTAGTATATATCACCTCTGCATATTTCACTGGTTAGAACTCAGTCACATAACCACTTCTATCTGCATGGGAAGTTGGGAAATGTGGTCTAATTATGTGCCCCACAGAAAGAGGAAATGACTTAGATGTACAGTAAACCCAACTCTAAAACAGACAGCAGACATAATTTAAGTGGGAGCCACATGTTATTCCAGATTAAATACAAAGCTAAACTGGTGACTAGAGGAGTTCAATGGATCAAAGGTTTAAAAAGCCTGACTCTAATTCCAAGTCTACCATTTTTGGTTAAATATAGACTTGGTTAAAACACAGAACTGTAAGATTTCTGGGACCATGAGAGCACAGTCTTAACTCATTTTATTCATTGCTGTACCCCAGCCCTAGCCCAGGGCCTGGCATGTAGTTGGTGTGATAAAGATTTGTTCAACTGTTGAGTGAATCAATGAATAATTTTATACGCAAGGACAAGGAAATTAGACTTTATGCAACAGACCACAAGAAGACCATTAACTGTCGTAAAGCCTGGAAATCTTGTGGTCACAGCAGCATTTTAGGAAGTTGCATCTGAGAGATCATATCTTAGACCTCTTGGAGGGAAATACATTAGGGGGCTACTGCAGCAGTCCTAGCATGAGGACTTAAGAGTATGGGGAAGAAAATATAAAGCACAGGTGAAAGGACTTCTGATTATGATAGTATGGCAGGCTAACATAACTTGAAAACTCTTCCTTCTTAAGTATATCTAGGATTACAGGATAAAATATAACAAAAACAAATTTTAAGCAAAGTTAAGATCGTAGGAAAGAAAAAGAAATCACAGAAGGAGGAAAAATGAAACCAAAGAAGTTAGCATATGAACTGATGCTCCTTTTGCCCTTAGAACTGGAGTGAGTCACAGATTTTCACCAGCCTTGGAACCTGAATTTTATTAATAATGGACCAAGGATATAAACCTGCAAAAGATAGGGTTGAAAATAAGACTCCCACAGGAAGCCAAGATCCTTGGTAGGCCTGAACCATCAGGGAGAGTATTGACCAGAAAAAAAATTTTCTAACCAGCACAGCAAGATGACATGAAAATTCATTTGGCACCCTTTGTGGAAAAGAAGTCTTTCCTGAGAATCTGAAACCCTGGAACAGCTCTACAAATAAATTTGTTTTTTCAAATTGCCCTACTGGAATGGCCCAGAAACTTCCAAGCCAAGAAATTAATGTAAAAACTGGTCCCTGTCTAGTAATATTTTNATTTGGCACCCTTTGTGGAAAAGAAGTCTTTCCTGAGAATCTGAAACCCTGGAACAGCTCTACAAATAAATTTGTTTTTTCAAATTGCCCTACTGGAATGGCCCAGAAACTTCCAAGCCAAGAAATTAATGTAAAAACTGGTCCCTGTCTAGTAATATTTTGGGAGTGTCTGGCGTAGGCAGTTATAAAAGACACGCTAGAGAAACACTTCACAATTCAGAATACAGGTAGTTTCATAGAAATAAGCAAGTCCCACACGAGATGAGCTCACAATAAAAGAAATTACAAAACACTGGAGGGATAAATCCATCATGGGCAAGAGTCAGTAGAAATTATGAACAGGGACCTCCCTGGTGGTCCAGCAGTTAAGACTGAGCTTCCACTGTAGGGATGGCAGGTTCAGTCCCTGGTTGAGGGTCTAAGATTGTGCATGCTCCATGGCATGGTCAAAATGTGTTTTTAAAAAAGAAAGAAAAGATACTTCAGACAACAGAATTTACCTCCATCACCTCCCACCTCCCAAGGAATTGAGCTACTAAAACAATCTGAAAGAGAAAATGAAATAAGCATGCTCAAAATGACTGCAGACATTACAAAAGGAAAGAAATCTATGAAAGAAAGAAAATGAAAGAAAGGAAGGAAGAAAGAGAGAGAGGAAGGTAGGAAAGACGGAAGAAAGAAAAGGTAGATTTAAAGAACTGATTAGAAGGGGTGGAGAGAATGGATACAAGTATATGTTTGGCTAAATCCCTTGGCTGTCCACCTGAAACTATCACAATGTTGTTAATTGGCTATATTCCAGTACAAATAAAAAGTTCAAAAGAAAAAATAAAGAACTGAATAGAAAGCTTAGAAACAAAATATAGTTATTGGAATAAAAAACTCGATGGATAGACAGTAGATTAGATGCAATCTATTGAAGAAGAAAGTAAATGAGCAGACCAAGCTAAAGCAACATACCAGAATACAGCCGAGAGAAATAATGAAATGGAAAACTTGGAAGGGAAGTGAAGATAGAAAAGGTAGAAAGCATATAAAGTTTCAATTAAGTCTAAAAAGATTTCTATAGAAATTTCCTGGCAGTTCAGTGATTAGGACTCAGTGCTTTCACTGCCCAGGACCTGGATTCAATCTCTGGTGGGGGTACTAAGATCACACAAGCCACGAGTCACAGCCAAAATTTTAAAAATAATAATAAAATAAATTAAAGGATTTCTAGAAAATAAGGAGAAAAAAAGGTACCAGGGCAATAATGAAAGAGGTAATGAATGGTGAGAATTTTCTAATTTGACTAAAAAAAGAAAAAAAGAATCCTCCAGTGAAGCAGCAGATACTACAGTTTGCCAAGAACATCTTCTTTGTTATGTACCCTACCTACGCACCATCCAGTAACTGTTCTCAGGGAACTTAAAGCCATCTGGACAGAGTTGTCATTAGCCGAATCAGATGACTCTGGCCAGGTGACATATTGTTTAGTTTTGTTCTTTAAGGGATGGAGAGTGGCAGTCATTTTGTCTCTCTGTACAAAACATGTGATTTCTCTTTAAAGCATCTGAGGCTTTAAAAAAAGGGAGGGGTCCTGCTGCTCAGAACTTCCAATTGCGATGATCAGTCTGGAAGCATGCAGCTATAGAGGAACAGCCTGAGGGGAGTGGATGCATAGAGCCAATGTGCATGTCTAAGCATTTTTCTATAGCTCTACACTGTCAGCTATGTATGTATACGTACAAAGAGTTTTAAGTACATAAACGTGCTGTCCTCTTTTACTAAGTTACACCCTAAACTGGAATTTGAGACTTTCTCCATAGGCTTTCACTGATCTTACACCTCCAGTAAGAGATTTTTGGACTTCATCCTATCTGTTCAGATATAACTCCCTTATTATTCTCTGCATGTAAGGGAAATGTTTGGTGTGTTTTTGATGGTGGTGATGGTGATTTTTAAAGCAGAAAAAGACCTCTGCCTTCACTCCTTTCCCTTTAACAGGCACATCAAAGAGAAGGATTTACATTACCACTTCCCATGGTAGGCACCACCATCAGTTCAGTTCAGTCGCTCAGTCGTGTCCAGCTCTTTGCGACCCCGTGAATTGCAGCACTCCAGGCCTCCCTGTCCATCACTGACTCCAGGAGTTCACCCAAACTCACGTGCATCAAGTCGGTGATGCCATCCAGCCATCTCATCCTCTGTTGTCCTCTTCTCCTCCTGCCCCCAATCCCTCCCAGCATCAGAGTCTTTTCCAATGAGTCAACTCTTCGCATGAGGTGGCCGAAGTACTAGAGTTTCAGCTTTAGCAACAGTCCTTCCAATGAACACCCAGCTGATCTCCTTTAGAATGGACTGGTTGGATCTCCTTGCAGTCCAAGGAACTCTCAAGAGTCTTCTCCAACACCACAGTTCAAATGCATCAATTCTTCGGCGCTCAGCCTTCTTCACAGTCCAACTCTCATATCCATACATGACTACTGGAAAA
>SJYV01014450.1:899939-917995 GCA_006410875.1 Neotragus pygmaeus
ACTCTCAAGAGTCTTCTCCAACACCACAGTTCAAATGCATCAATTCTTCGGCGCTCAGCCTTCTTCACAGTCCAACTCTCATATCCATACATGACTACTGGAAAAATCATAGCCTTGACTAGATGGACTTTGTTGGCAAAGTAATATCTCTGCTTATCAATATGCTACCTAGGTTGGTCATAATTTTCCTTCCAAGGAGTAAGCGTCTTCTAATTTCATGGCTGCAATCACCATCTGCAGTGATTTTGGAGCCCCCCAAAATAAAGTCTGACACTGTTTCCACTGTTTTCCCATCTATTTCCCACGAAGTGATGGGACCAGATGCCATGATCTTCGTTTTCTGAATGTTGAGCTTTAAGCCAACTTTTTCACTCTCCTCTTTAACTTTCATCAAGAGGCTCTTTAGATCCTCTTCACTTTTTGCCATAATGGTGGTGTCATCCCCACCACCAAAGGCAAGAAGAATCTAGAACCAAAACCCTTTGAAGAGGGGCTTTTTAAAAAGTGCTGTCACTGGCAAAGTCCATTAATAATTTCAGGGAAATAAAAATAGAATCTCAGTAATAAATTCTGACCATTTTTCTCCTTTCTTTTCCTTTGTGCTTCACCTAGTTTCACTTGCTCATAGGATCCCCTGTATAGAGACCTCACATTCTGCACTTCAGACCGGAGTTCCCGGTGCTTCTGAACTGGAACTCTGCCTCATTCTATTGGCTCAAAAGACACAGGCAGGTGGACCCTTGTACGGTCCCAACCTGAAAAGATCAGTAACAGTAGGACACTGTATCTACTCATTCTTCTCCATTCTGGGATTTTAAGTATGAGTAGCTCTCATAGATATCTGATCAGTGTCCCTGTGTTTTTTTTTCCTGTTAGTATGGTAGAGAATCCACCTGCCAGGACAGGAGACTCAAGTTTGATTCCTGGGTTGGGAAGATCCCCTGGAGAAGGAAGTGGCAACCCATTTCAGTATTCTTGTCTGGGAAATCCTATGGATGGAGGAGCCTGGCAGGCTACAGTCCATGGGGATGAAAACAAGTCAGACATGACTTAGCAGCTAAACAACAAGCAATCAAAGTAATGTGGTCAGTTTCCCAGATGGCAGTCAGTGTCCCTAAAACAGTTTTCCATAGGCTATTGCTCAGGGACTCAATCAGACTCCTCACAAAATGGATCCCAGTTGTGCTCTCAGAAACCAGCTTTCAGAGGACTGTCCAGAGCTTCCAGGTTTACACACAGCACGTCTCCAGCCCTGAAACTCACTCTCCTCTGAGCACCACACACTGCCCGAACAGGGAAGCAGCATGAACATTGTCTTACCTTAAATGATTTCCCTAATTATTCAGTGGTTCCCTCTGAGTGGCTTGTTACATATTCTTACTTCCCAGCAGTGTTCAACCTCAGGCAGCCATGGAACTTCACAAAAAGTTTTAAATTCAGCTTTAAAATCCCTTAGGGCAATAGGAGGTTGTGTAAATTAAGTCCCAGAAGCAATCCAAGGGACATCATAGTACCTGGAATAAGGACAGAAAATTGCTTCTGCTAAGAGATCAAGTTCCACCTAGACACACACACACACACACACACATCCCAAGAGAAAGAGAGAGAGAGGCCATTCCTTTAGAAGTGTTTGACTGTTATTTAAATAAGTGAGCTATGTGATATGCACACACTCAGCAGATTATATGCATATATGGTATTACCACCCAAGTTTAAGTTCTAAGGTTTACTTCAATATTTCACCCTTCTGAACTCAGTTATTAAAATATACTGAATGGTGTTTGTTAATGTGCAATAAGTTTTTCCATCAAGACTCTCCAAATAGATTAATGTGTCTAAATTTTGAATTATGTGCTGTGACAATGTGACATATCAATATTAAAGCACTTCAAAGAGAGGAATTTGTGTCACATCTATTTGACACCAAATATCTTAATGAAAGTTGAAAACACTGAGTCACAAATGCTAGTTTTCTACATACCTAGATGGTTGGCATTGTAGGAAGTGTCTGGGTGGTACAAAATGATTCACTGTTCAAAAAATAAAATGAATAAGTTTTCTTATGAATTTTGGAAAGAAATAAAAACCTAGATGCTTTGATAGGATTTTTAAGAAATAACTCTTCATAGGAAATATTTTATCTAATAATTACCTTATTCTATCTGATGATACACAAAGCTCTAAGTGTGTCCATTTTTTCTGTAAGTCTCCCCTTATGCTATGCAGGTGCAAGAATAGTTTGTTTCATTGTGTTATAACCAGTTTTGCTTGTGTAAGTCTCTGGTAAGGTCACTGTTGCATATTGATAGCTCTTTAAATTTTAATATAAATAATTCTATATAATACATTTTATATGTGATATTCCATAAAAACATCTACTTCTGCTTTATTGACTATGCCAAAGCGTTTGACTGTGTGGGTCACAACAAACTGTGGAAAATTCTTCAAGAGCTGGGAATACCAGACCACCTTACCTGCCTCCTAAGAAATCTGTATGCAGGTCAAGAAGCAACAGTTAGAATCAGATGTGGAACAACGGACTGGTTCAAAATTGGGAAAGGAGTACATCAAGGCTGTATATTGTCACCCTGCTTATTTAACTTCTATGCAGAGTACATCATGTGAAATGCTGGGCTGGATGAAGCAATAAGCTGGAAACAAGATTGCCAGGAGAAATATCAATAACCTCAGTCATGCAGATCACCGTTTTGGCAGAAAGAGAAGAGGAACTAAAGAGCCTCTTGATGAAAGTGAAAGAGAAGAGTGAAAAAGCTGGCTTGAAACTCAATATTCAGAAAATGAAGATCATGGCATCTGGTCCCATCACTTCATGGCAAATAGGTGGGGAAACATTGGAAACTGTGAGAGACTTTATTTTTGGGGGGCTTCAAAATCGCTGCAGATGGTGACTACAGCATGAAATTAAAAGATGCTTTCTCTGTGGAAGAAAAGCTATGACCAACCTACAGCAGATTAGAAATCAGAGACATTACTTTACCAACAAAGGTCCGTCTAGTCAAGGCTATGGTTTTTCCAGTGGTCATGTACAGATGTGAGAGTTGAACCATAAAGAAGGCTGAGTGCTGAAGATTGATGCTTTTGAACTGTGGTGTTGGAGAAGACTCTTGAGAGTACCTTGGACTGCAAGGAGATCAAACAAAAGTCAATCCTAAAGGAAATCAGTCCTGAATATTCATTAGAAGGACTGATGCTGAAGCTCCAATATTTTGGCCACCTGATGTGAAGAACTGACTTATTCGAAAAGACCCCAATGATAGGAAAGATTGAAGGCAGGAGGAGAAGGGGATGACAGAGGATGAGATGGTTGAATGGCATCACCAACTCGATGGACATGAGGTTGAGCAAGCTTCAGGAGTTGGTAATGGATAGGGAAGCCTGGTGTGCTGCAGTCATAGGGTCACAAAGAGTTGGACACTCTGAACAACTGAACTGATTGAATATAAATAATTTTATATAATATATTTTATATGTGATTTTTGTAATAATATAACATACCAAGCTTATAATATATAAATTATATAATATAAATTGTTATATAATTACTATATCGTTTATGTGTCATCAGTTCAGTTCAGTTCAGTTGCTCAGTCATAATTATCATATAATTTAATATAATGTAGCAGACTATTGGGGCTGTTCTGGTGGCTCAGTGGTAAAGAATCCACCTGCAATGCAAGAGCCACAGGAGACTTGAGTTCAATCCCTGAACCAGGAAGATCCCCTGGAGGAGGGCATGGCAACCCACTCCAATATTCTTTCCTGGAGAATCCCATGGATGGAGGAGCTTGATGGGCTACAGTCCATAACATTGCAAAGAGCTGGGCAAAATTGAAGCAACTTAGCTTGCACGTATGCACAGCAGACATCATTAAGCACCCAATATGTGTATCACCTTAAAAGATTTGTAAAATTTAGTCCTTGACTTCAAGAAGTCTATGATCTTATCAGAGAGAGGATTTTGAGTTCTTTGATGGTTTGCAGGAGAGATGTTTCCCCTAACCATCTCCTGGGTTCTTGTCTCATCCCTTCTTCCTCCCTTTGGAGGAGTGAGTCACCATATGGAGTTTCCAGAGTACTGACTGGGCTGGGCCACTTACTTCTTGCCCATTCAGAAGCCCTGTCTTCTAACCCTGCCTGTGACTGGAGAGGCATCTGTCATGTTCTGGGGTTTCGTGTGTTAGGAAGAGTTTTGTTGCCGCACAGAGAAGCACCTTTCTTCAGAATCAGTTTTATTAGTAATAAAATGTTGTTTTGATCTTATCTGCCACTCCTTCTGCTCTCTCCTTCACTTCAGAACTCAGGTGGAGAGAAGAAGGGTGTAATTTCATGGGGCCCCCTCCAATCTCAACAAGGATAGGACTGGCAACAGGTAATTATAATAACAGAGCACACTGTGATCAGCACAGGGTGAGTTCCAACTTCGAGTAAGGTCGTAAGCAAAATAACAATCACTTCTGTCAACAGAATTGCAAAGAAGCAGGATCAGCTCGGGAACATCCACGCCAGGGGCCTCCTGCTTCAGAACTTCCCGTGGTAATTTTATCATGTATCGCCTAAATTTAATCAATAAATTTCATTACCACTAACCAAATCTATACATACATAAATTGAGTTATTAAGTGATTTTGAGTTAGAGTTTTTGTTTGTTTCTTTGCCCCTGGCTGTAAAACTTTAGCATGTGAGGGAGTTCTCTGGAGGTCCAGTGGCTAAGACTCCACATTTCCAGTGGAGGAGACCTGGGTCTGCTCTCTGGTCAGGAAACTAGACCCCATATGCAGCAACTAAAGATAACTGCATGCCATAACTCAGACCTGACACAATAAATAAGTATTTTTAAAAAATTAACATGTTATTGTGTGCTGGTGACCAGAGTAAATAACTGGTAAGAGAGAAAAGGAAAAAACTGATGGGAAATAAACCTAGAAAGGTAGTTTGGGGCTAGAGGTGAAGGATCCTCCATGTATTGTGTGTGTTTGGGTCTTTATGCTTTAGGGCACTGGGCAGCCATTAAAAGTGACTGAGCAGGAAGACAGCCTGCTTTGACATGTGTTTCAGGAAGATGAATACAGTGCTGTGTCAAATATCAGGTGCAGTGCAGTGGGGTGAAACCGGAAGTAAGGAGGGAGACCTATCAGGAAATCATAGCATTAAACAATGAGGGTGGAGGTCAGATCTTGAACTAGAGAGTATCAGAGGTTATAAAAAGGAAAGAAGAAACACAAAACATACATGTTTTCAACAAATTGACAGAACTTGACTACTAATCAAATATGGGACAAAACAAAACAGGGAAGATTCTCCAACAACTTGAGCTGGTGTGATTAGAAAAGCCTTAATTAACAGAAATAGGAAGTTAATGGTCAGCAGGGAAAAGAGGAGTTTAGATTTGAACCTGTTAAGATCAACACACTGGGAGAACACAAGGGCGGAAGCTTCCAGCCAGGAGTTGGTGAAGCCAGATGGGAGCCCTGAGGGTTGTCAGAGCGAGAGAGGTTTCAGAAAAGAGTCACTCACATAGAAGAGTCCAAGCCGTGAGACTGGATGAGTTTTCCAAGAAGAAACGTGCAGAAGAAAGGGTGGAGAACAGGGTCAAGGGCAGATTCTTAGGGGAAACTTTTTTGGAGTTAAAAAGAAGAGAAAGGGGAAGAGACACAGGGATAAAAGAGGGGATAAGAAATGAAAAGTTGAGAATTTCCAAGGCATGGAGACAACGGTTGGGAGTGGCAGAGCAGGGCCGATCATATGAAGTGGCTAAGCAGAATGAGAGTAAAACAAATCACTGCATTTGGTAACCGGCTGACTATTGATCTTTAAAAACTTACTATGGAGGTATAAGAGCTGAAGCTTAATCGCAAGGAGTAAGAAGGGAGCCAGTGGTATCAGAAAGGAAGCAGCTGACAAAGGTGACTTTTTAAAGAAGTTTTATGATGGAGAGAGAGTAAAGGCACTTGCTCTGGGAGGTGTGAGGAAGCAGACTAGAGGACCAGTGGTTTTGTTTATATTTGTGGTTTGTTCTTTTTTCTTTCTATTTTATTTTAGTTTTGGGGTTGGTCAGCTGGATAGGAAAAACTTATGTGTGATTACAATCGGGGAGCAAGATCCATTGGTGGAGATAAGGAGAGGAGAGTGAGAGACACAGTCTGTGAAACAGACCAAAGCTTTAGTGCAGGTGGAGGAACCCCAGTCCACAGACTACAATGCGTTAATTCATAAAATATGTGGAAACTAGAACCATGGTATAACATGGTCTTATTTGCAAAGCAAATGGAGATACAGACTTAGATGCCAAGGGATACTAAGGGGGAAAGGGAGGAGGATGGGATTAATGGGGACATTGGGACTGACATACATATGCTATTGATACTATGAATAATACAGATAACTATTGAGAATCTACTGTAAAGCACAGGGAACTCTACTCAATGCTCTGTGGTGACCTAAATGGGAAGAAAATTTTTTAAAAAGAGGGGATATATGTAAATATATAGCTGCTTCACTTTTTTGTACAGCAGAAACTAACACAACATCGTAAGGCAACTCTGTGTGTGTTAGTCACTCAGTCGTAACCGACTCTTTGAGACCCCATAGACCGCAGCCCACCAGGCTCCTCTGTCCATGGGATTCTCCAGGCAGGAATACTGGAGCGGGTTGCCATGCTGTCCTCCAGGGGATCTTCCCAACCTAGGAAGCTGGGGAGGTAACATCAGAACCACGGAAGTCTAGGTAGACAGATGGAATGATGGAGAGACAAGGGGGGAGAGACCAGATGCTAGAGGTGACTGCGGGTCAACAGATAACAGTGCAGTGGGACCGAGGGGGGTAGGACAGGTGGGTGGGGGCTGGGTAAGAACCGATTTCCTGAGGGTATACGCACTCTACCTCTGGAAATCTCCCCACTCCACCACCTTCAGGCCCTCCCTGGCCCTCCTCCACACAAATGCCAGCCTGTCTGATATAGAAAATCTTACGACTCATGAAAGCCCGATGTCTAATTTTAATTCTAAAATTGCCTTCTACATTGCTGCTTTGTAACTTGTGTTGTTCTTAACTATGGTATTACCCAGTGTTTGAATATTATTTTTTAATTCTAAAGAATAGATAAGGCCAAAAAATTTATAAACAGGCTAATTCACATTGCTCATTTCTGTGTTTCCTCAAAAGAAAGGATGCTGGATAGAAGACATTTTTGAGATATAATCTGTTATCAGTCTAAGTGCCTTAAGTCTGGATGTTTCAAGAAGCTTAAATCATGGTGCAGTGCTCACGCTGCTACTTGTAAAGCCTATTTCTGCTGATAGTATCTGACTCACCTGCTGATGAGCAGAGAACTAGAAAGCTGGAGTTATTGCAGGATGGTTTTGGCAGAAGCTTTTCTGTTTTTCTCCGCCGCTGTCTGGTCTGGGTGCAAAAACTGAAGGACATTCTTTTGCTTTAGTTCTCTTTATTTATCTTCTGATGTTTCTGGTTGTTTGATTTTTCTTTAGAATCAGGCACTTTGGACGCTGTAGAGTAGGGAGGGAAAAGAGACCAAGAGAACCAAAAGTCCAGAATTTGAATTCTGGACTTTTCTGTGAAATGGATGTGTGTGTGCTGCGTTGCTTCAGTCGTGTTCTACTCTTTGCAACCCTATGTAGCCCACGAGGCTCCTCTGTCCATGGGGATTCTCCAGGCAAGAACACTGGAGTAGGTTGCCATACCCTCCTCCTCCAGGGGATCTTCCAGACCCGGGGATCAAACCCAGGTTTCATGTCTCCTGCAGTCGCAGGCAGATTCTTTACCACTAACACCACCTGGGATGCCGGAAAGGGATAGTTCCAAAGAACTAAACTCACTATTTACTTTAGAGGTAGTAAAATCCCCAAGAGCAGCAACTCCATGGCTTCCTGTCTGTGAACACTTGTGCTTGTGTGGTGCTTTATGAATCCAGCTCTCCAGTGAAAAGGCTGGAGAGTCCACAGAGACTGCCATCCTTGCCATTAAGTCTCTCGTCTGACTCTCCATTTAATGATGGCTCAAACAGGTTTTCTTTCTTTCATAAGCAACATGCACTGTTATGCATATTGCTGACTTTGCTTCTCACAGGCAGCAAATCATTTTCTGTGCCTCTTTAAGCAGTGTTCAGAGAGTTCTGTGTAATAGTCCCCCCTCCCTCACCTTTGTCCTTGGACCTCAAGGTGGCAGACAGAGTTTGCCGATTTCATCAGGAATGAAAGTAGTTGGGGACTTCTTCAAGAAGGCAGATCCCTGAAGTCAGAGCCAGGGGCACAAGACGGCCAAGGGCCTCCAGCCAGAAAGAAGGCAGATCCTTAGCCACAGGGTGATCCGTACCGTCCAGCCCCCTGGATCTGTCTTCTGTGTGTCCCACAGAGTTCCCACCTGGACTCGGGCCTGCCCTGCCTGGGCGGTGTGCTGTGCCCTGGACCTGAGCTCCCTTCTCCCTTTCATCAGCACTTAGCTGCCCTGTGTCTTGTTCAGGTCAGTACTCTCTTAGGTGAGAGGCAGCCACCAGTCTAGCACAGAGGCCAGACAGTTACAGAGCAATTCTGTGGATTTCAATCATAGCTCTGCCATTCACTGTCTGTGTGACCGTGGGCAAGTTATGTGACTTCTCGAACCTCCCTTTCCTCATCTGTAGAAAAGCAGCAATAATAGTACCCCCAAGATAGGACTTCATGAATAATAGTGACTTAAACCACATGTGAAGCACTCTGTTGTTACTGTTAGTTGATAAGTCATGTGCGACTCTTTGCAACTCCGTGGACTGTAGCCCTCCAGGCTCCACTCTATATGGGGTTTCCCAGGCAAGAATAGTGAAGTGGGTTGCCATTTCCTTCTCCAGCGGCTCTTCCTGACCCAGGGTCAAACCAAGTCTCCTGCACTGGCAGGCAGATTCTTTACCACTGGGCCCCCAGGGGAGCCCAAGGCACTCTGTAGTGCCAAGTAAGTGTTAGGTAGTGCCGGAAAAACTTAGGCCTCCAAGGTGTTAAAAGTGATTATTGTTTTATGTGTTGTCCCTTCTGTGATTTTTTTTTTTTGTTTGGTATTTTAGTGAGAGACTTATGGAAAGTGTCCAAGGAATTAGCTTTAAAGGTCAGAACTATAGGGACAATGTAGAGATCCTCCCATCACTCTTAAGTCATACTAATGCAGCTTTCTAAATCACTGGTCCTTCCGGTCAGATATTCCCTACTACTTCCTTTTAAACAAAGAGATCCAGGCTGGTGGTGGGGGTGGGGTGGGGAAACGGACTGCTTAAGAATCATCACAGATTAAAGACATAATTCAGGAAGCAAGTTGGACTAAACCAGAGTTAAAGTCATTCTCTACAGTAAATACCAGAGCACAAAGGAAAGAATGCATTTAACTGCCCTTCTCTTGTTAGATTTTATTTTTTCCCTCCTAAGTACAAAGGTTGGTAGCCATTAGGATGTCCATAAAGTAATGGACATGTTAGTAAGAAAATCACCAAAAATGGGAAGTTAATAACACTGACTTAGATGATTTACTTCTGAAGGATCACTCACACATCTCATATACGTGTAAATATGACTAAAATGTATTCATTAGGAATAAAAAACAAAGGTGGGCTTAGATGGGTGAAAGCTGGATTCAGAAGAGTAGAAGTTGTGTCAACAATGCTAGGGCTTCCCAGGTGGTGCCAGTGGTGAAGAACCTGCCTGCTAGCGCAGGAGATGTGAGATGCAGGTACGGTCCCTGGGTGGAGAAGATCCCCTGGAGGAGCACATGGCAACCCACTCCAGTATTCTTGCCTAGAGAATCCCATGGATGGAGTCAGATATGACTGGAGAGAGAGACTTCACACATGCACCGATGCTAAGGCCCCCCTGCACTCTGCACTCATCAGGAGAATCTGAACTCATAAAATGGCCTTTGTCGGTAATTACCATTATTATTACTACTGTCATTACTACTTGGCTGTTCACTTTCTGCACCCTCTTCCAGTTCTGAGACGATTTCTTTTCCTCTTGATGCTTTCTGGGGCAGAAGCGGAAAACTCCTTCTGTCAGCCTTCTTAGCAGGTGGGACTCAGACTGTGGTGAAGCTCAGTTGTCCAGTGTACCCATGGCAGCCTTTAGCTAGTGGTCCAAAGAAACAGGACAAGGAGCATCCCTGTTGGCGGCCGGCAGCAGCGGACTCTACGCTGTGGACTTTCTGGTGGCAGCAGCATCCGGGAAGCTGCAGCTGCAGCCAGGTGACTTCAGAGGGCAGACTGTGATGTCCAGTGAACATTATCCTCACTAGATGGGCTTTGGAGCAAGATTTTGGCTGTGGTCCTGGCTGCTGCCAGGTCTCATTTGTTCCTGATCAATTTCTAAGCCTCGTTCTAAAGTCTGTGAAATACACAATATCCTTTTATTAAATTTTTTTTTCACTTAAGTCAACCACATCTGTTTCAGCGGTTTGTAACTATAAAACCCTGACTAATACAATTGGTGAGACAAGTTTTTACTATGATGGCTAGGACTGCTAGCCATCTGCCAATTTTCTCTGTTTCATCTTTTGGTTGTAGAACTCAGGATTTGAGCTGCATCCACAGCAGCATCACATCTTGACCTTAGGTCCTGAACTGAAAAAGTGAAAGTCACTCAGTCATGTCTGACTCTTGGCGACCCCATGGACTATATAGTCCATGGAATTCTCCAGGCCAGAAAACTGGAGTGGGTAGTCCTTCCCTTATCCAGGGGATCTTCCCAACCCAGGGACCAAACCCAGGTCTCCCACATTTACCAGCTGAGTCATAAGGGAAGCCCAAGAATATTGGAGTGAGTAGCCTATCCCATCTCCAGTGGATCTTCCTGACCCAGGAATTGAACTGGGGTCTCCTGCATTGCAGGTGGATTCTTTACCAGCTGAGCTATCAGGGAAGCCAAAAAAAAGAAAAAAAAGATGTATGCCAATGCTACCATCTGTGTTTTCTGGGTCAGTTCAATCGATTGATTTTTCCCTTCGTTATGTATTTCCCAGCCTTTTTGCATATCTGGTAATTTTTGCTTGGATGGTAAACACTGTGAATTTTATCTTGTTAGGTGCTGAATAATTTTGTATTCCTATAAATATTCTTGAGTTCTGTTATGGGATGTGATTAAGTTACTTGGTGTGTTAGTCTCTTGATGCTGCTGTAATAAATTACTTCAAATGTAGTGGCTCAGAACAATAGAAATTTATTCTTTACGCCAGAAGTCTGAAACCAAAGTGTCAGTGGGGGCAGCTCCAGGGGCTCCAGGGGGAGATTTCATCTCTTGCTTCTTCCGGCTTCTGGTGGAGCCCAGCATCTCTTGACCACATCACTCCAATCTCAGCCAGTTGTCTTCACATTGCCTTTGCCTCTGTGTGGCTCTACTCCTGCCTCCTTCTTTGATTTATTTGTTTTTGTTCGCACTGGGTCTTCCTTGCTGTGTTTGGGCTTTCTCTTGTTGTGACGAGTGGAGGATACTCTCTAGCTGTGGCATACGGGCTTCTCACGGCAGAGGCTTCTCTTGGGCGGTTCACTGGTTCTAGAATGCATAGACTTCAGTAATTGAGGCGCCCGAGCTTAGTTGTGGCATCCTCCCTGACTGGGGATCGAAGCTGAGACCCCTGCACTGGCAGGCAGAGATTCTGAACCGCTGGACCATCTGGCAAGTCCTGCCTCCTTCTTATAAGGACACTTGTGGTGGCATTTGGGGCCTCCTGGGATAATCCAGGATGGTCTTCTCATCTCCAGATCCCTAACACAGTCACACTTATNCTGAGGCGCCCGAGCTTAGTTGTGGCATCCTCCCTGACTGGGGATCGAAGCTGAGACCCCTGCACTGGCAGGCAGAGATTCTGAACCGCTGGACCATCTGGCAATTCCTGCCTCCTTCTTATAAGGACACTTGTGGTGGCATTTGGGGCCTCCTGGGATAATCCAGGATGGTCTTCTCATCTCCAGATCCCTAACACAGTCACACTTATGAAGATCCTTTCCCCCAAATCTGGTAACATTTCTAGGTTCCAAAGATTAGGACTTTTATCTTTGGGCTCCCAATTTATCCCATTACATTAGGAAATGATCTATTTATGTTTGGGTTTAGGTTTAGTTAGGTGGAAGCAGAGTGGAGTTTAAGCTAGAATTCGTTTTGTCCCACTACTGAGGCAGAGCTCAGAGTTCTACTCGACGCCCTGTGAATTAGATTTTCTACTCTGGCTACTATAAGAGGAGCTCTTCCTGCCTCTGGGTGAGCTCTAGAGAATTTTCCTTCCAAAGATGTGTATAAGAGACAGATACCAGAGCACNAAAAAAAAAAAAAATCATGACCAAGTGTGCCCTCCTCTGCCCCTTCCTCTTTTCTTTCTCACTGGAATATGGGTATGATGGGGGGGAGGTGGAGCAGCCCTCATGGACTATGAGGGTAAGAGCAGGCTGCTGAAGTTGATAGAAAATTGAGATGAAGGAACCTGGGTGCAGCTTTGCATTGCCTGTCCAGACTCTTACATGCAGAAAGATATATTTACTATATTGTTCAAACCATTGTGTATTTAGATCTCTGGTTTTCTGGTACCCAATAATAGAATTATATACAGAACATCACAGTATCTTCTCTTTTTGCCCTTTCTGGCTAAGGGACTTGAAAACTGATCCAGTCTTTTGCTGGTGCCTGTGGGCCACAGCAGCAGCTATAGACACACCCTCCTCAACAATTTAAAAATAATTTCCAATGGGAATCCGTGCATATGAGTGTCTGTGTATATCTGTGTGTGTGTGCACGTGTGTACTATACAGATCAACAGTTGTTGTAACTTATTTTTCTTCTAACAAAGCTTCTAAGCAAAATAAATAACACTTAATGCCTTTTTATGATATCTAACTTCTAGTCTGCTGCTGCTGCTGCTGCTAAGTCGCTTTAGTCACGTCCAACCCTGTGTGACCCCATAGACGGCAGCCTAGTCTAGGTGCCATAAACCTGTAACCTGTGGCCTAAATCTGGCTCATCACTTGGTTTTGTATGACCTACAAGCTAAAAATAGGCTTTACATTTTTAAATAGAAAAAAAAAAGATTTTTTGACATGTGAAAATTATATGAAATTCAAATTTCAGCATCTATATATAAAGTTTTATTAGAACACAGCCTTGTGCCTTCATTTATACGTTGTTGGTTCTATGCTTTAATGGCAGAGTAGAATAGTTGTGACAAAGACTATATGGCATGCAAAGCATAAGGTATGTACTATCTGGCCTTTGGAGAGAAAGTATGTTGACCCCCTATTTTAGTCCAAAGAACACTTTTTAAAAAAGAAAACTCTAGGTCTACCACTTAATAGGCATATGGATGGCATTGGTATATGATATAAAGAGGACAGTCACACAGAGCAACAGCAAGTGATAGACACTAAGTCCACTCACAGCATGTAAACAATAGTGAGTTCATACATCACAGTCAACAGCTGATGGGCATTGTTATTCCCCAGGTATTTCAAACCATCATGGAGCACACAGCCTAACCAAGATTTTCTACTCACTCAGGCTACCAGATTTGGAATTAGACTCTTCTTGAGGTTTCTCCTCCCTACCCCACTTCCAGAAAGAATAAGGAGATTCATATTTTAAAATTTTTGTTTATGAAGAGTATATTGGAATACTTCAAATCCTCAGGATTCAAATTGACCAACAGTGTAATCATACTGTAACGATGACCCTGCCTCTCTCCCTGACATAGAAAAGCTTCTTGCTTCTGTCTCATGCTTTATTCCATGGGTCAAAAATTTTGGATTGTTGACTAATGAGAGAGAAAATGCTCCTTATGTCACTGACTCTACCCTTAGTAGGATTCTAAGTTAAGCACCCCTAAACTGTATGATCTCTCAGGCTCTCGTTTGTGTCTAAGGGAGGAGTAACACCCGTCAAGCACTAACTGTTAGACACAGGAGGATGTCAGACTCAAGGGGTGACGTGAATATCCTGTGGGCAGGAAATTAAGGAATAGTGGAACATTATCCTAAACGTCCCACTTTTGAAGGCTTCTCTGAAAGAGATAAGAGCACTGATTATGAAACCAGATAAAGCAACACTGTTCTCAGCAGGATTTGGATCCTGTATGCAATGTAGGAGCCAAGGAGCCAGGCTGAACCTATACGGTCCTCCTTCCGTTTCATTGCAGAGAGGCCTGCAGAGGTGTTATCTGTTCATCTCTGCATCAAGGATCAAAACCACTGGATTGAGGGACGGTTCCAGCCAGCACAAACAAGACTTTCTCTGAGGCCTAGAGAGGAGCTGGCCTGGGCTCTCCACACAGACGCCCAGATCAGGGCAGTAGATTTGGTGGAGGTGTCTGAGGAGTCAGAAAGAGAGGACAGGTGTGTGCAAGTCAGAGAAGCAAGATGTAGGCCATCCAACCTCATCACCCTCAGAAGTGGAAGAGATCAGGTTGGCCATTGGGAGAGGGAGGTGACTGCCCCCCATCTCTGAGATTCCCTAGTCAAGGGGAGCTGACTGTGGCTTCAGAGAAAGAAGCAGCAGGGACCTCACTGGTGGTCCAGTGGTTAAGACTCCGTGCTCCGAGGGTCAGGGGCCCGGGTTTGATCCCTGGTCAGGGAACTAGATGTCCCATGCTGCAACTAAAAGACCCTGCATGTTGCAACTAAATATCCTGCATGTTGCAATGCTATAACTAAGACCTNTTTTTAGTTCTTTGCTTTCTGCCATAAGGGTGGTATCATCTGCATATCTGAGGTTACTGATATTTCTGCTGGCAATCTTGATTCCATCTTGTGCTTCATCCAACGCAGCATTTCACATGATGTACTCAAGAAGCAAATACTATTTAGGATCTATCTAAATCTTTTGATATTTGGAAGTCCAAGGAAAAATAAGAATGACAAATAATATGATAGCGCTTAAAGTTATATCCCATTTGGCAAACAAGCCACTTGACAAGCCTAAAGTCGGTGTGTATATATGTGTATATATATATATTTTTTTTTCCCATAAATGCTGTATAGACAGAGTTGGTAGGAAGGATCAATAGGTGTTTTGAACAAAAAATGCCGCTACCACAAAATATGTTGATGTTGTTGATTTAGCTGATGAGTTGTGCATGACTCTGTTACAACCCCATGGACTGTAGTCACTGTTCATGGGATTTTCCAGGCCAGAATATTGGAGTGGGTAGCCATTTCCTTCTCCAGGGGATGTTCCTGACCCAAGGATCAAACCCATGTTTCCTACATTGGCAGGCAGGTTCTTTACCACTGGGCCACCAAGGAAGCCCACCACGAGATATAGAAAGTTATAAATTTACTGGTGAAATTGTAATGTTTTATCTCATAATGAAATGAAAAAGAGATTGAATATTAATTTGTAGATTAAGATTGNGAGTGGGTTGCTATTTCCTTCTCGAAGGTATCTTCCTGACCCAGGGATCAAACCCGGGTTTCCCGAATTCCAGGCAGACGCTTTAACCTCTGAGCCGGCTAATAAATGTCCTTACACTTGATCAACCACGGCTGAAAGTGGCGCAGGAAGTAGACAAGAGGAGTGTTGAGCGCCCCCTAGAGGCCAGAACTGCCTACAGACCAGAGGCGTCCGAGGTTGTTTGGGGCTGATCTTTCTAACACTCTCTTGAGGCTGTCAGAGTCCATTTAACAAGCAAGCAAACAGGTTAAAACGGGGATTTAGGGAGACAATGGGGTGAAGTGGAAAAATCACAGGCTTTGGAGTCAAACAAACCTAGGTGATTTAGCCCATTACTGACTATATGGCATAACCAGGCTACCTCAAAGTGTTAATGTAAAAATAAAGTGAAATCATATTGCACGCGTAAGACTAGCATTAAGTCTGGCATGTAGTAGGTGTGTGGTAATTTTAGCTTATCTATTTTCGTTGTCCAAGGTGACAGCGTCAGTAATCAGCTGCAGGAGCTGGGGTCTAACCCTGATATTCCTGATCCAGAAGCCCAGGCATTTGTCCCTTCATGATGACTTCCTCTCAGCTTCCCCTAAGAATAAAGCCCAGATTCTCCTTTAAAAGAACTTTCCAGCTAAGCTGGTTCATCTTCGCATCTAAAAAATAAGATGGTTCCCAAACAACCCCTTTTTAGGGCTAGAGTGCTGCCCTTCCCCACAGCCTCCATGCTCTCACCTCTGGGGAAATATAAACACTCCTTGATGAGGGGCTGGAACTCAGAAGGCTGGCCAGCCTTGCCTTTCCCAATGATTTTTTTTTCAGCTCGCAAGGGAAACCCTTGAAGGGAACCCCTCTGAGCAGTGAAGTCCATCCCTTTTATGGACAGATTCGCTTGCTGCCACACAGCAAACCCTGAGCAAATTTTTTTGGCATGCACAAGGCTACAGATCTCTTTGTCCAAAAGGCAAACATATTTCTCTGAATTCATAACAGCAGCTCAGTTTTAAAGGTTTTCCGATCCCGTTGAATGCCTCCTCTGTCCAGACATTCTCAAACTTAATAAATAGTAAGAGGCTAAAACTGAAAAGGAAGGTCTCCCATTTACAAAAACGATTTGTCCAACTGGCTGCTTCCAAACTAGGGTCTCTCGACCTGAGCACTGTTGAAATTTTGGATGAGGCATTTCTTTGCACTGTGAATATTCAGCAGCATTCCTGGCCTCTACCTATCACCTGCCAGGAGCACCACCTCAACCTACCCGCCAAGTTGTAACAATGAAAAATGTCTCCAGACATTATCAAATGTCCCTGGGAGTTAAAGTCACCCCTACCTGGAAACTGTTGCTTTAACATACCTGGTGTGAGGTTTAAAATGGGTTTTAAGCTGCTGGCTTTTAACTTTTCCTTCCATACCAGACAACTTAAATCATTAGTGAGCCAAATGGGAATTCAGGGAGGAGGTGCCAAGAATGGCTGGAGGTAAGGGTGCCGAGAGCGGTGTATTATACAGCACGATATAGATGCAAGGTTATTTCAAACTCGCTTAATGTCAGGGCATGAGGACAGGCTAGGGCACTGAGCCAAATGGACCTTTAACCCATTAGACGATCAAAGCATCTCTAAAATATGAAAATGCCGAGACCAAGATACAGTAACTGCATAGAAACTTCAAAGTACCCTGAGTGCATCTCACATGAGATCTCATTTAATCCCTGTTACTTATAAAAGACACAGGTGTCATATGTTTTTATAGAGGGAACCAAAAACTTGAAAAGATTAAGTAATTTATCCAAGATCAGTCAGACAATAACGGGTAGAGAGGGGCATAAGACTCAGAGCTGACTAGGGTGCGGTGTGCATGCTGCTAAGCCACTTCCGTCGTGTCTGACTCTTCGTGACCCTATGGACTATATCCTGCCAGGCTCCTCTGTCCATGGGATTCTCCAAGCAAGAATACTGGAGTGGGTTGCCATGCCCTCCTCAGGGGATCTTCCCAATCCAGGAATCGAACCCAAGTCCGTTACGTCTCCTGCATTGGCAGGTGGATTCTTTGATAGTTAATATTAGAGATCAACTAGTGTTCCTCTTTGACCAAGGAGTTCAATACATCAGTTATTTTAATCATATTGTTTGGGTTACTCATATTGTGATACTAGAACAGAGGTCAATTTAGCCTTTTTCATTTAGCCTTTTTTTCCCATCCTCTCAGGTCAGGCTGCCCAAATACTGGATTTGTCTTTTGGATCAAATACAACACCTTATTCTTCTAACCGCAGCCAGTTCTACCTGACTCCCTCTTCCCTTGACGGGTGAGACTCCAGTGCCCCTGGAGCCACTATTACCCAGACACTTGCTGGTTCTCCGCTTGGTGTCTCTAAATCCTGGGCAGCTGGATGCTCTGATATGAACCGTCCTCTGGAAATTCAGTCCCAGTAGTTAACTGTAAGTCCTCTTTCTTATATTCCAAGGAAAGTCCATCTGCCCTTCTAATATTTATCTTTCTGCAAAACCCACCCACCCACTCCCGGAAGGTACTGTGGATCAGTGAAAGTGAAACTTGAGAAAATAAAAAGGAAAGGAGGTCAGGAATGGAATAAGAAGTAGTAAAGGAGTGAGGAATGCACAATACTGAAGAATATACAACACAGAA
>SJYV01014452.1:0-17771 GCA_006410875.1 Neotragus pygmaeus
AGCTCCGGTTCTGTGCCCTGCAATGCAGAAGGCACGGGAATACACCTGTAAAGATGACAAGCTTCCTGCTGCAAGTTCATACACAATGAAAATTAACCGTAGAAGATCCACTGTTAGGAATTTAAGGTGTGAAAAATGTTTGATGCTTCATTACACTAGTCTTATAAATTAGTAAACATAAAGCTTTTCAGAGGTTCATATTTGACTTTGGGGCCCTTGCCTTGCTTCCCCAATAAGATTTTATGTACTTCAACCTCAAACTCTCTTGGAAAAGCACTTTCAGGGACTGAATACCCCCCAGACAGAAAGGAGTGGCTGGGCTGTTTTGGGGCGAAACCTGAAGCAAAGAGCACTGTTCCCTGACTAACCTCCAGCAGGAAACCCCGGGTAGAGGTAACCCCCAAGTGACCCAGAAGGAGAAAGTCCATAAAAGACTAGGGCTATCGCCCTTACTTTTCCAGCACCAGAACAACGAAGAGGTCCTACCATAGTTTTTACAATTACTCTACTTGCAATAACTCCTTTCTGGATTTCCAGAGTTCTAAGACAAACTAAAGAGGAGAATTACTTGAAAGAAAACTGGTTAACATGAAAAGATTTAAGCCTTTGCTCTGTGTGTGTTAAGTATTTTACACCCGTAATGTACTCGCGATTACATTTTCATCGTAAATAGCTCTGGAATTTGAAATATTAGTTGGTTAAGTTAGTGGCATTCAACCTGAAAAAACTCAATAAAGAGGAAAAAATAACCCTACAGAACTTAAACACAGCAAAAGAAGCTAGCAAATCGTCAAAATGTTGCTCCTTACCCCTAAGGGGGCAAACTTTAACTTTCAAAAGATGAATAATAAAAATTACCTTTTAAAGACGGTAGTTTTTGAAGTTCTCTATTATTGCTGGCGCTAAACCTGGAAGAATTTTGCCGTTTGTCTTTCTTCACTATGAGCTGAGGGGCTGGCACTTTTATTTTACTAGATACTGCAGACGGGGCAGCAATAAGGCTGTTTTTCCTGCTGGGAATCTGTTTCCAAAATGAAGACAAAAACAAATAAGCATGTCAAACAGTTGTAGTTTATAGCACAATTAGAAAGGGAAAAATACACATGAAAAAGGCAAGTTTTGCTCTGGGATGGTCTCTTTCACGCTACTAGAAAACAACTCAATCGCTTACAAGCCTCCACGGTCTGTGGTTACATCCCACCCCAGCGATGCTCTTTTTCTAGAGATTTCACAGATACACCTAATTCCCTGCATCTTTTGAACTTCTGACTATAGGGCTGATGTATAATAGGTTGATGACGGTGACCCTCGAAAAATGCTCATATCCTAATTTCTGGAACCTATGAAAATGTTTCCTCACTTGGCAAAAGGGACTTTTGCCCACTCTTAGGTATGTAGCCAAATGAACTGAAAGAGTGGTGCTGAAGCAAAACCTGTACACCAGTATTCACAGCAGCACTATTCACAACAACCAAGGACAGGAAAGCCCACGTGTCTATCAAATAACACACAACATGGTATATCCACACATCGGAGTAAAACTCAGCCACGAAAAGCAGTGACGTACAGAGACAAGCTGCAAACCAGACGGACCTTGAAAACACCACGCGCCATGAAAGAAGCCAGCCACAAAAGGCCAGGTATTGTATGATCCCATCTGGATGAAGCAACCAGGACAGGGAAATCCACGGAGAGACGGCAGGGGAGTGGTTGTCAGGGCCTAGCAGTGGGGGAGGTGAAAAGCGAAGGCGGGATGCTTAGGGGGTTCCCTTCCGGGGTGAGGACAATGTCTGCAACTAGACAGTGCTGATGGCCGCGCAACATGGTGCGTGTACGGAGCGTCACCCGGGCTACGCGTCGTGATGTGCATCTTTCACCGCATATAAAAAAGGATGCCTCCGTTCCTTTTCAGCTTGTTTACGGAACCCCTGCCCTCACCCCACCGTCTCAGGCAGAACCAGGAGCTTCCTTGTCCTGTCACCCCCTACCCCCCACGGGCCTGGCGCTGGGACGGTGGTCTCCCATCCAAAAGAAGACTGGCACCTCTTGGACTTTTGAACTATGAACGCCAGCTCATGTCAAGGACAGCACCAGCCACACACAAGGGAGGAACCGGTGTGGAACAGAGAGGGGCACACCACAGCCGCTAACCCAGCGCTCCCAAAGGGCCTGCGTCCTTCCAGACGGACTCCCAGCAGCCCTGGAGTCGCAGGCGTGCACTTCCAAGGCTGCTCTGGGCTCTGGCGCGAGAAGGCGCTCGTGTTGGCTCAACAGTCAGTGATGGACAACGGAGTGCTTCCCTGGTTTAGATGTTTACATGCAAAATAAAAACTCGACTGTCCATTTTGAAATTACAAGAAATTTTTCTAAAGAATGATACTGTCTAAGCTACTTGACTTGGGTAAGATCTAAGCAGACATGAGTACACCAGTATTCACAGCAGCACCATCTAAGGAAGATAGATCTTCCTTTCTTTGCCACTCCAGGAAAGGAGGTGATGGGCAGCTTCGTTTTTATGTGTTCACTCAGTGAGGTGAGAGGTGCTCCGAGACTGGCTTCAGCCTCATTTGTTTTTGGATCAGTGATGGAAAATGATCATTATTATTAATATCTGGATGTGCTGCATGGCTTGCAGGATCTTAGTTCCCCCACTGGGGATGGAAGCTGCGCCTCCTGCCGTGGAAGCATGGAGTTCTAACCAGTGGAGCACCAGGGAAGTCCTGATGGGAAGCTTATCAAACTCAGAATTATTTATCAAAAGAGCTGCCCTCTTCCTTCTACTGGACATTGCTGCAAGTCAGCGGGCTCCGGAGGTGCTGAAGCGAGGGTGTAGACCCCCACCGCTATGTCAGAGGCAGCTGCATTTCCAGGTGGGATGTGGGGGCCTCGGGATGCCCTGAGACTCACATGAAGCCCCATCAGTGGAGGGGGTGCCAGGCCCACTCTTCCCAGCTGAGGGCCTCTTTGCAGCAGGGCTGCGCAGACTCTGGGGAGCAGGGCATCTATCACTGCCGTTTGTCGGGACCCTCGAGGCCTTGGCAGTGGAGTCTTGGGGGGCTGGGAGGGGGAGTCTGTCAGGAGCCCCCTGCCCAGCCCCTGCACACCGCTGCACCCCGAGGGAGGGGCACAGCTAGAGGTGTGTCTGCTGGGGACATGAGACCCCCCCCCTCTTCCCAGGTCTTGCAAGCAGCCCAGGCTGCACCTCAGGAGCTGGAGGGGGCTTCCTCACCCTGAGGAAAAGTGGTCCCCAGCAGTTTCTAATGTGAGGTGCATCAAGCCTGAAGGTCTCTGGACCCAGCAGTATGCCCAAATCCCCAACTTCCTATGCAGCCAGGCAACTGCACCCCCATAAAGTCAGAGTGAAAAAAAATGTGGACAGCAGATATATGGGTATTTGTCAGCTTCTCAGTATTCTGAGATATTTCATTCAAACAGCAAAACAGACAACTGGGTTTGTGATAAAGCCTCATTTCTAGATGTTTCCCCATACAGGGGATCACTACTAAACAAGCACCTCTTTCCTGCCATTCAAAAAATTCACAATTAGCTGAAAGACATTTATCGCTCATTTAAAGTGAAAGAAAGTGAAGTCACTGAGTCATGTCTGACTCTTTGCGACCCCATGGACTGTAGCCTACCAGGCTACTCTGTGGAATCTTCCAGGCAAGACTACTGGAAAGTGAAAATGAAAGTGAATATGAAGTCGCTCAGTCGTGTCTGACTCTTTGCGACCCCATGGACTGTAGCTTATCAGGCTCCTCCGTCCATAGGATTCTCCAGGCAAGAATACTGGAGTGGGTTGCCATTTCCTTCTCCAGATCTTCCCGACCCAGGGACTGAACCCGGGTCTCCCGCACTGCAGGCAGATGCTTTACCATCTAAGCCTCCAAGGAAGTCATCGCCCATTTGAGCAGGGCCGAATCACGGCCTCTCAACAGCATCTAGGTGGGGAGCGGGGTCAAAGACAAAGGCATATCTGTTTCACAGAGCACAGTCTCCACAGGTTTCAGAGCAGAGCCCAGAAACTCACAAGGCAGCATCAGTGCCCAGCCTCTCACCAAAGAGTTTCTCTTAAGCACTAAATCTGATTTGGAGTCCACATGCGTTGGAGAAGGAAATGGCAACCCACTCCAGTGTTCTTGCCTGGAGAATCCCAGGGACGGGGGAGCCTGGTGGGCTGCCGTCTATGGGGTCACACAGAGTCGGACACGACTGAAGTGACTTAGCAGCAGCAGCAAGCCAGGGGTCAGTGAGTTATGGCCCATGGGCCAAATCTGGCCCCCTACCTGTTTTTGCAAACCAAGTTTTATTGAACACAACCGCACCCATTTGTTCACCCGCTGGCCACGGCGGCTCACTTGCTGCCATGGCAGAAAGGAGCAGCTGCCAACACCCCCCGGGTGAGGGGTGAGAAAGAGGTCAGGCCTGCACTCACACTTACCGGTGAAAGTCTTAAACACGTGAGAATGAAGGCACGGAAAGTTACAACCTCCAATCACAAGATCCGCGCACGGAGTCGCTGGTGCACCTAAGGACAAGACAGCGTTCCCCAGGTGTCTCGAGAGTAGTAAGCAGGCGGCGGGGTGAGGCCAACGAAGCGAGGCCTGGGCAACCTCGCTCTTGGAGCTACACGGCGGGTGAGGCTGGCGGAAAAAGGCAGGTGGCCTGCTTCCACAGAGCCCCTGACCCAGAAATTCTCGGCACAGTGTGCGCAGGAGGGAAGTCTGGGGCTGAAGGGACGTCCCTGGCGGTCCAGTGGTTAACACTCTGTGTGTCCAACGCAGGGAGCAGAGGCTCGATCCCTGGGGGCGGAACTAGGATCCAACATGCCGTGCAAGACGGCCAAAAACCAAAACAAAACAAACTTTAGAAGAAGAGATATGCGGCTGAAAAGGAGATTCCTTTCTGGACTGAACTACGTGTGCGTAACACTGCAGAACCAGCTCTCTGTGAGGGAAGGCATTCTCCGAAGAAACCAGGCTGTCCAGGAAAAAACGAAGGCTGCGAGGGTAGGAGCCGGCCCCGCAGAGCACAGCTGTCTGCATTCTGCCTTCAGGGGTCAGAAGCCACAAGAGCCAGTTCTCAGCTCACGCCTGTAAAGCCTGTGGTCAGCTGACAAGCCCACCCAACTTCAGTGCCCATGGCTGGCCGGGCCCAGCCTCACCCTCCCAAGTGTGGATGAGGAACCCCGGCATCTGAGGGGCTGGGTCTTTGACCTGAAACGCTCCTCCCTGTCCCCACTCTTGTCCCTCTGGTTCCTACCCAGCAGGTGCAGAGGTCTTTGGAACCACTTAGGTCAGATCATCTCAGGTCCCTGCTCACCCCGTCATCTTAGAATAAGAATCCAAGATGCCACAGACGAGCCTGAGAGCCTGCTGGGCGGGGCCTGTGCACCATCTCTCCAAACTCCTCCTCGACGCACCTCGCTTCTCTCCAGCCCGCTGGCCTTCTTTCTGGTGGACACACCCAGCTCCCTCCTGCCTGGGCCTTTGTACTAGCTGCTTCCTCTGGCTGGAACACCCTTTCCCAGATCTCTGCATCTCTGGCTCCTTCTCCACCCTCAGGTCTCACCTTTGCCCTCGTCTCCCTGGGGAGACTGTCCTTGACCGCCTGCAGCAGCCTCCTGGCTTCCAGTGCAGGGCAGCCAGAGGTGGTCCTGCCCACCAGGGGTGTCTGGACATGTGACATGCCTGGATTCGGTGTCACGAGGACTAGCGGGAGCTGCTGGCATCCAGAGCTCCAGGACCGTGGCTCTGCCCAGCATGAGGTGGTCCCACACCAGTGTGACCGCTGCCCCTTAGATACAAGAGAGTACACGGCACTCACTGAAAGCAAACTGCATGCGTGCAGGGGCCCTGCTGTGCCCCACGTCGAATCCCTAGCACCTGCGGTGGTGCTCAGCACACAGCGGGGCCTCAGAATGTGCCTGCTGGGTGACTGAGTGCAACGTGAAACACGACGGCCATTCGGCTGGCCAGGCGGCGCAACAGACTTTCCACCAGAGAACCGCAGCCCGGTTTGTCGGTAACTGCAGGTAGGCCGCGGCGTGGTCAATGCTGCTGTGACTTACCTGAAGCCTGGACTGGCCATGCTTGGGTGTTATGCCAAGGCTAGGCTGGTTCCTCCATCTCCTGCTGAGATCTCTACAGCTATTCAGAGCTTGAAAGACAATGTCCACAGTGCTAAGACTGACGGCTTCGGACAGTGTAGTTAAGGAAGCTCTCTTGAATGGCTTAGTGGCCACCTAGGCGTGACTATGGCTTTATGTAGGGGAGATTGTGGGCAAGCATGGCATCACTAGTTATGATGTCTGAAGACCAATCTTTCATATGTGATTATATCTGCTTTATTATATCAATGTTCAAACTACAATTGTGCTTATTTCACATGCTAGCAAGGTAGTGCTCAAAATCCTCCAAGAGAGGCTTCAACAGCACGTGAACTGAGAACCTCTAGATATACAAGCTGGATTTAGAAAAGGCAGAAGAACCAGAGATCAAATTGCCAGCATCCACTAGATCACAGAAGAAGCAAGAGAATTCCAAAAAAATGTCTACATCTGCTTCATTGACTATGCTAAAGCCTTTGACTGTGTGGATCACAACAAATTGTAGAAAATTCTTAAACAGATGGGAATACCTGACCACCTTACCTATTTCCTGAGAAACCTGTATGCAGGTCAAGAAACAACAGTTGGAACCAGACATAGAACAATGGACTGGGTCCAAATTGGGAAAGGAGTACGTCAAGGCTGCATACTGTCACCCTGCTTATTTAACTTATATGCAGAGTACATCATGCGAAATGCTAGGCTGGATGAAGCACAAGCTGGAATCAAGACTGCAGGGAGAAATATCAACAACCTCAGATATGCAGATGATATCACTGTAATGGCAGAAAGTGAAGAGGAACTAAAGAGCCTCTTAATGAAGGTTAAAGAGGAGAGTGAAAAAGCTGGCTTAAAACTCAACATTGAAAAAACTAAGATCATGGCATCTGGTCCCATCATTTCATGGCAAACAGATGAGGAAACAATAGAAACAGTGAGAGACTTTATTTTCTTGGGCTCCAAAATCACTGCAGATGGTAACTGCAGCCATGAAATTAATAGACATTTGCTTCTGCGAAGAAAAGCTATGACAAACCTAGACAGCATATTAAAAAGCATAGATATCACTTTGCCAACAAAGGTCCACGTAGTCAAAACTATGGTTTTTCCAGCAGTCATGTATGGATGTGAGAGTTGGACCATAAAGAAAGCTGAGAGCCAAAGAGTTAATGCTTCTGAACTGTGGTGCTGAGGAAGATTCTTGAGAGCCCCTTGGATAGCAAGGAGATCAAACAAGTCAATCTTAAAGGAAATCAGTCCTGAATATTCATTGGAAGGACTGATGCTGAATTTGAAGCTCCAATACTTTGGCCACCTGATGTGAAGAGGTGACACGTTGGAAAAGACCCTGATGCTAGGAAAGACTGAAGGCAGGAGGAGAAGGGAATGACAGAGGATGAGATGGCTGGATGGCATCACCGACTCAAAGGACATGAGTTTGAACAAACGCCAGGAGATGGTGAAGGACACAGAAGCCTGGTGTGCTGCAGTCCTGGGATCGCAGAGTCAGACCCGACTGAGCAACTGAACAGCAACAATTATCTGGGTGTTCCTGGACCACGTGTGAGCAGACTGGTATTTGAATAAAATAAAACAATGTGTCAGGAAGGAAAGAGAGGAGAGACCAAGAGAATGAGGGGAGGAAGATGACCCTGGGAGAGAGGAGGCTTACCCCGCAAGCAGAAAGGCCTCGCCCTTCAGAGCCCCGGCCCTCCCTCTCAGCATGCAGCACTGCGCCTGACAGATCTGGAAGGAACCAGCCCAGCCCTGCTCTAGGACGCAGGGCTCAGAGCAGATCAAGGAAAGCGCGAAACCGCGGACTTCTGGACTCTTGTTTTTAAAACCAAGTGTGTTCTGATCCCCGCCACCCCCAACCCGCAAAGATAAATGTCTAAAGAGAAAGACGAGAAGGACACAAGGCTGCTGTTTCCCCGCGGCTGCCCTGGGTCCGCTCGGATGGGGAGGGCGTGGCCTTGGGCTGAGCATCAGGGGTGGGGCTTTAGAAGGTAGGCGGGGCCTCTTTCCCACCTCACATCCCCTTGTCACCTGCCTCTTTTCTCTAATTTTACCCATTTGCTCTTTTGGCCAGTTTATAAGTCTTCTTGTCTCTTAAATTTAATCCTAGGTTTGATCCTTTATATTAAGAAGAGTGACAGCTAACAGTTCAAAGCGCTCACACTGGAATTATCTTGAAAGCTACTGCTGGGGTCTGAGGCCGCTCCGTCCACTAGAACTTCCTGCAAAGTGGGAACCGCTCCCTGTGTGCTGTCCAGCAGGGGACCCATGGCCAGATGTGGTCGCTGAGCATGTGGAACGCGGCTGGAGTGACTGAGGAACTGAACTTCCCAATCTGATTTATTTTCTGTTAATTTAAACTTAGCCACATGTGTCAAACAGCTAGCTAACTCCTGGGCGGCGCAGGTCTCGCATCTTAGCGGTGCCAGGCACACTGCTACTCCCACTGGGCAAAACCAGCTTTAGGTCAGAACTAGCGCCCCTTTGGTGGTGCTAGTGGTAAAAGAACCCGCCTGCCAACGCAGGAGGTGTAACAGATATAGGTTAGGTCCCTGGGCCGGGAGGATGCCCTGGAGAAGGAAATGGCAACACACTCCAGTATTCTTGCCTGGAGAATCTCATGGGCATAGGAGCCTGGTGGGCTACAGTCCATGGGGTCGCCAAGAGTTGGACACGACTGAAGTGACTTAGCATGCACACACGATGCCCCTTTAGAGCCTTGCTCAAGCTCATTTTTAAAAAACACATATAGGCTTCCCTGGTGGTCCAGTGGCAAAGACTCTGCACTCCCAGCGCAGTGGGGCATGGGTCTGGTGCCTGGTCAGGGACCTAGATCCCACACAATGCAGGGAAGCTCTCACATGTGGCAACTAAAGCTGCTGGAGTTAAATAAATCAATATTAAAAAAAAAAACCCAAACCACTTATGATAAAGCCTTCTCAGACGGTAAAGAATCTGCTGGCAATGCAGGAAACCTGAGTTCGATCCCTGGGTCGGGAAGACCCCCCTGGAGAAGGAAATGGCACCCCACTCCAGTACTCTTGCCTGGAGAATCCCATGGATGGAGGAGCTCGGTGGGCTATAGTCCATGGGGCTGCAAAGAGTCAGACACGACTGAGCAACCAACACTTCCATCATGATAGAGGAAAACGTGAAGTCCTCCAGCCAAGAGCTTTTCTTCCTCCCCTCTTGCAGCGTTTACTTTTAAGCCGGCTCTCTCCCGCCCTCAGGTGGAGAAAACGAAGATGACACGGTGCCCAGGGTTTGGGAAGCAGCACGTCTCAGCAGCTGCTGTTCTGGAAGCTGACCTACACGCAGGGCCTGGGGAGACTTGGCTCAGCACCACCGGCTGGCAGGAGGACGCCAGGCTGTGACCAGAACGCTGGGCCGAGCCAGACAGCATCGCGTCCCGACCTGGTCAGGTGCCCAGTACTGAAGGAAACACCAGAGACTCTGTGAGAGTTGCCATCTTTCAGAGGAATTTTCCCTGTGACTTAGGAAAAGATCCTCATGAATCATGCTGCTTCAGACCGACTCGCCCTGTGCCCCTCGCTGGGCGGCAGGGGGGGTGGGGGTGGGGCCGGTGACCTTGCCACTGCCGCGGGCAGGGCTCCAGGCCCGCACTCGCTGGGAGAAGGCTCACCCAGGAGCTCCCATGAACAGGGATGCTTCCCGTTATCTCATACCAGTCAGTTCCAGGCTTACTCGTCAGGCAGTGGAGCTTTTGCTGGAGAGGAGAGGGGTACTCACGGACCTTCTCCGCTGGCTTTACCCGCGAGGCACTCCCCAGGTCCACCGCCACACCCTGCATCCCACGTGCGCTCGGGGGCTCCTGGGTCTGCTTTAAACCCTCTGCTTTCCTCGCCCATGGCTGCAGGGAGCTCTTTACAAGAACATGCCCCACCTCAACCCATCCATTCAGCAGCTGCTGAGTGTGAATGACGGGGGCCAAGTTACCCCCAAATCTACTCAATGTCTGAGAGCAACAGCTGTGACCCTTCACAAATAACAGAAAACACGCTTCATGGGTGACGATGCGGGCCTCCCTCTTATCTTCCCTAGCACCTTAACAGGACAAGACACACTCAAACTTTTGTCTCTCTTTCTATATATGTACACACACAACTTATAAAATACGTATGTTCTACTGAAAAATATTCCCAAAATAAATTTAAAATAAGAACGATAAAGCACCCAAGATTTGTGGATACAAAGGGCCAACTCTAAGTTATGCTGGGATTTCTGACTGTGCAAATAGTTGACACCCAACCCCCATGTTATCCAAGGGCCAACCAAACCTTTTACAAAAATCTTTAGAAACAGCAGAAAAAACACCTAAGACGATAAGCTTCAGATTTGTGTGCGTGACTGCTGAGGTGCTTCCACTGTGTCGAACTCTTTGCGACCCCATGGACTGTAGCATGCCAGCTTATCTGTCCATGGAATTCTCCAGGCAAGAAAACTGGGGTGGGTTGCCAAGTCCTCCTCCAGGGAATCCTCCCAACCCAGGGTTTGAACCCGTGTCTCCTGTGGCTCCTGCGTTGCAGGATTCTTTACTGCTGAGCCACCGGGAAGGCCCAATCTTCTGCTCTAATATAATGCTATTTATTTGAAACAAATTACACTGAATGAAAATTTTGCATTAAAATTCCCTTAGACGATCAAGGAGGCAGTACACAAATAAGCCTCTTAACAAGAGAGATCTTCTTCTTTCAAATTTACAGAATCAGAAAGAAAACAGCCAGCTGATTGATTTGAAGCTCTCTTCCTTCCCTGAACACTTTCAAAATCTACCACCAAGTAAGTATTTCTTGACTCCAGGTCCTAACATGTCTGGCGAGGGCGAAGCAGAACCCAGTCAGAGTGCGGTCCTCCAGGTCTCGGTCTAGCTGGGAGGTGAATCTCAGGTAAATTAAAGGTGTCCGAGGCACTATATACATGGTAAATATGGCAGAGCAAATAACTGCTATGCAATTGAAAAGATGGGGAAAAGACATGTTCCAGGATGGTGAGAAAAAGTTTCCTCTAAATTTCAGAACAAATGAACTTAGCTGGAGACACAGAGATGAAAGCAGGAGGGGGCTGAGAGGAGGTGGTCTCCCTGAGGCCCGGGGGGGTCTCCTGCTTTTATGGTAACATTGAGACATGCTTTGTCTTTCTAACCATCATTCTGCTGATTTCTCACAGGCTACCGGGACATCAAAACAGAGAATGCAGGCGCTGATTCAGGAACCCAGCTATCTTCAGTTAAACCAGATATTACAGGGATTTGCAGAAACACAGAGCAATGCCATTTTTCCTAGTGAACTTTTGTAAATAGTCATTCCTCATGAAAAATATCCTATTTATGTCAACATATCATGGGTGTGGTATAGGTATTAAATAAATTAATGCATACCAAAAATTTTTCTCTTTTAGTTTCCGATACGAAATATGTAGCTATAGCCCACCTCAGTCACAGCTCTCTGGGACCCTCACGAATTCTGAAGGGTGTGAAGGGGTACGGGTGCTCCTCTGTCTGAGCACAGCTCTTCCCATCAATGCGCCAGGCACGACTCACAAGCAAGCGTGCGTGATCTGTGCAGAGAGCTTTCTAGAGCAGTGGCTGTGACACGGGGCCATTTTGCCCTCCAGGAGACACTGGGCCATATCAAGAGGCATTTTTGCTTGTCACCGCCAGAGATGGGGAGCTGCTGGCACCTAGTGGGGCTGCCCAAGGATCCCGGGGGAGCTCCTGAGTGCACAGCACCACGGGCAGCACCACAGGGGCGCACCTGGCGCCCCACGGCTGCAGTGCTGAGGGCAGGTTGCCCTCTCAAGAGCAGCGGGTCTCCAGTGGGATGCACTCTGTGACCACCAAGTGCCCAGCTTGTAGCACAGGACAGGAGCCGGCACTAGAGAGGGGACAGCCCAGGGAGTCTTACTCCCTGAGGACAGTGCGCTCCTGGCACCTCCAGACCCCACGTCCTTCCAATCCGAGCATCCTCTCTGCAGAGCCGCCATCTTCCTGGACACTTGGGCCCTAAGCAATGATGATGCGGAATTCCCATTCCCAACAAAATAACTTGTAGAGAGTCCCTTGGACAGCAAGGAGATCAAACCAGTCAATCCTAAAGGAAATCAACCCCGAATATTCATTGGAAGAACTGATGCTGGAGCTGAGGCTCCAATACTCTGGCCACATGATGCGCAGAGCCCGCTCACTGGAAAAGACCCTGATGCTGGGAAAGACTGAAGGCAGGAGGAGAAGGGGACGATAGAGGATGAGACGGTCGGATGGCATAAGTCTGAGCAAACTCCGGGACACAGTGAAAGACAGGGAAGCCTGGCATGCTGTAGTCGACGGAGTCACAAAGAACTGGACGTGACTTAGCAACGGAACAACTAACAACAAAATAATTACATAAGAATTTTTAAGAAGTTGTTTTTTTCGGCCCCACCCAGCGGCACGAGAGACCTTAGTTCCTTGACCAGGGATTCCCTTGCAATGGAAGCACAGAGTCCTAACCACTGGACCGCCAGGGAAGTCCCATCAAAACAGATTTTAAAGTACTCCTCCTTGGAGCCCTCTCCGAGTGTCCCTGGAGGCCAGTTAGCAGTTGTATTAGAAAAAATCGGTAAGACAACGATGCGAGAAGGGGCACGGGAGGCCCCCAGTGAGCCCGAGTTCAGAATTCAGCCTCCACACAGGGGCTTTGGTGTTCTGGGGATGGGAGTTGGGGACTCTCCTCTCGGGATGGGAGGACCACGGCTGTCCCCCTGAAAACACTCAGCAGCACAACCACTCCGCCGTCCTCCTCCCACCTTATGCAGCTCAGAAAGCCTGCTACCGAGTCACGCGACTGGAGAGTCACAAAACTTCTCATGGACAGGGATCTTTCAAAAACACGTTATTCCTGTTAACATGTAATGGGCGTTACTTTCACTATTAGATCAATTAATAAGCATCTCTAAAATTTCAGTTTAAATTTCTAAAACAGGACTCTACCACCGATGCCAACGGGACCCCAGCAAGTCTGGCTTCCTGTCTCAGGAACCCTGAGGGGTGGGGGTGGGGAATGCAAAGGGACAGGTCACAAAGAGGAAGACGAGTTACTGCTGAAGGTGGAAGGGGTCAGAATAAGCTCACAGGTCAGGAGAGAGGGCTGTTCAGCTTTCCTTTCAGCAACAGATATTATGTAAGAGTTGCTGTAGAGACTTTCAAACAAAACTGAGCTGAAACAAGATAAGGAAGACAGGCGACCAGAGAACAACACTAGAACGACCTTTAATGTGCTTACAACCGATCTCTTTACAAAAGGCATCGAAGCTTTTAAAAACGTAACTTTGGGCACAGTACACAAATTGAAATAACAATAACAGAACATACAGTCGCGTGGTCTGATCCTCTGCAGTGGGCTCTGGGACGCTCCAAGCGGTTTTCTAAATGCTCATCCAATGAGCCTAGCTATGTGTCTACAGACTTGATGCTGACTGAGGACAGCTGCGCAGAGACGCGTCCACTCTGTCAGTCGCCACAGGTCTACAAGCCCGAGGTCGCCGTGCACTCCTCTGTGTCCTCACTCCTTAAAAGCATGCTTGAAATAAACCAGCAGGAAGCAATGGGTGGAAACTGATTCCCAGGACACTTATGGAAAAGCAAGTCAAACATTAACCATTNCAGTCGCCACAGGTCTACAAGCCCGAGGTCGCCGTGCACTCCTCTGTGTCCTCACTCCTTAAAAGCATGCTTGAAATAAACCAGCAGGAAGCAATGGGTGGAAACTGATTCCCAGGACACTTATGGAAAAGCAAGTCAAACATTAACCATTCTGTTTGAAACGAGGAAAAAAAAAATCTACTTGGAAAAAAAAACTCAAAGATGTACCAAATACAGGTCAGTCAAGGAGTAGAAATTTCTACTAAAAGACAAAAGTTGTACAGCAGCAGTTATGACTTTCAATGGTATTTTGCTGCCCTGAGAGGTATATTCTGGCCATACATCTTGTGGGGAAAACTTTTAAGAGGGGTCACGCCTGATCTATCCCATGCAGTTAAAAATGGCCAAATGTGAAACTCACCAAGTCATTTTAGAGATGAGGAGCCAGGGCTACGGAGTTTAGGGGCCACTGCTGATAGCACCCAGGGGTCAGCATTTGTGCTCACGAACCCAGCTAAGGCACTGCCCCAGCCACACTTGTTCTGTCTGCAGGACCTCACCTTCTTGCTAAAGACTCATGCCGTTAAACGGCCCCCAATCTAACCAAAGCAGTCTGCGATGCTAGCCACCAGCTCCTTTGTTTTCCTTGAGGCCAGATTGTCACCAGCCAGGACTTGTATAAAGGCCTTCCCCCACACTTGAAGTGGCTGGTATACTGAGTCAGCCGCCGGCCAAGTTCTTTCACGTGTTCTTGGTTGGGATGACTCGTCTGCCCTGGACGAGCACCTGCTCTGTACCCCTCGGGCTATGAGGTCCAGGATGTGCTAACTGTCCTAATGGAGGTGTGTCTACAGGGTAACCTGAGCCAATGCCAACCGTGAGGGTCACGTGACATCTGAAAGGTTCGAAAAGCAGCGTGGGAAACTGTAAGTAAGTGTTAGTCGTGTCTGACTCTTTGCGACCCCATGGACTGCAGCCCACCAGGCTCCTCTGTCCATGAGATTTTCCAGGCAAGGATACTGGAGTGGGGTGCCATTTCCCTCTCCAGGGGATCTTCCCAACCCAGGGATCGAACCCGGGTCTCCTGCACTGCAGGCAGATTCTTTACCGACTGAGCTACCAGGGAAGCCCGTGGGAAACTATAAACCCATGTGAACCGCTCAGGTTAAAACACACCAGCTCAAAGTAACATCGGCAGACAGGAGAGGAAGAGAGTGTGCGATGGTTTCTTTCACCCGTGTGAGTCAATCGCACTGGCTAAGGGGGTGGGACTAGAAGTGAAGATGGACAAGAATACAGAGGGGAGAGAGACAAGAGCGGGAAAGCAATGGCCAACCCAGAGTTCAGGGGAGCGGAAGAGCCTCGGCTAGTGCGCCTGCAAAATATACAGGACCTGCCAAGTGTCAGGCTTAATACGCCATGTTGCCTCTGGGATCCTGAGGAGGAAGCAGTGAAGGGCCCAACGTTTCAGTACTTTTCAGTGGGAATTTCAAGCTCTGTAGCTCCAGCTCTTAGACAGGAGCGCGAGAAAAAATACAAAAAGACAAGTGGGGCATCACACTCAGGCCACTGCAGGCCGCACCTCAAGCCTCTTAAGCCACTGACAGTGTAAGCACCCAATCCACCTTAAACAGGCACTTGACTTAGGAGTGGCTTTGAGTTGCTGAGAAGTTGTTGTTGTTTTCCAGATTCAAACTTAACATTTTCTATCCTTACAGTCAGGTTCTTTCCATTAAAAAAGGAATAAATGAACCACACGCACTGATCTGTGTGTGTGCAACACAAACAGAGACAGGAATGTGAGCAAGAAAGGTTTGGGGCAGCACTAGGAAGACTAAGCAGTTTTAATGAAAGATCAACAAACCAAAAAAGGGAAAAGAAAAGGCATACACCTTCGCAGAGCAGCTGAATTTCATTTAAGTCAATTTAGTCAAAAGACTGACACGGAAGTAAGCCAAGTCGAATGTAAGAATGCCACAGTGAAACGTGACTGTCTGCTATAAAGGAAGGACAGGGGAAGACTGGCACAAAGATACTGGTATTTAAGGAACCTTTTGGATTTTGTTTTCTGCTTTGGGGAGGGCAACAGATTTGCTGGAGTAAACCACCTCCTAAAGAGGAGGGAGACTTAGAATGTACCAAATGGTAAGGAAAAGATAACCTGGGGCTATATTTATTAAAAAACAGGCTAGGCTACTGCAGATAATGGCCTGTTAACTTACTTCCCAGACAGAACTGAACTCGATTCTAATTTGGCTTATAGGAAAGGGTCTGACACTTGTAAATTACTGTCATTGTTGATAAGACTAAGGACCTAAACAGTCCAGCTCTGGAGAACTATGACACCAAATTAAGCAGCTTCTCTGCTACCAAGGATTCAAAACAACCCATTAGCTCTGCCTAGGTCTGTGTGGCTCCCAGACCCTCAGCCCTAGCTCAACCGGTCACAAGGAAGAAAAGGTGAAGCCAAGCACTGGCTCTGTAGATGCCCTCAAAGCACACTCCCACCAGGTAGATCCAGTCTCCATGAAGCACTCCGCAGCTTCCCCAATAAGCCCAAAGGAAAGAAGCGAAAGAAGTCAGAACTGGCCAATACAAAGAAAAACAGTGTAAAAGATGACAGGCAATCGCACAAAAACAGCAATACCAGAAAACCCAAAATATGCCAACACTGTCAGGGACAGAGGCTAGTGGGACAGGACACTTACAGGGAAAAACACAGCAAAGTCTGCACCCCGGAAAGCAAGGGTGATGGGAGGAGGGGAGGACGAGCTGCTGAGACGGACCGCCTGTGAGCATGCGCAGTCGCTGCAGTCGCGGCTGACTCTTTGCAACCCCATGGACTGTAGCCCACCAGGCTCTTCTGGCNAAGCAAGGGTGATGGGAGGAGGGGAGGACGAGCTGCTGAGACGGACCGCCTGTGAGCATGCGCAGTCGCTGCAGTCGCGGCTGACTCTTTGCAACCCCATGGACTGTAGCCCACCAGGCTCTTCTGGCCATGGGATTTTCCGCGAAAGAATACTAGAGCGAGTTGCCATTTCCTTCTCTAGGGGATCTTCCCAGCCCAAGGATCGATCCTGCGTCTCCTGCATTGCAGATTTTTAACCACTGAGCCACCAGGGAAGCTGAGAGCCAGACCTGGCCCCTTGCAAAGGAAGAGGGAGGATGGAAAAACTGAAAGGAACCTGAACCCAGTCTTGAAAGAGTCCTTGCCGCCAGGTTCCACAGCAGGGCTGCCAGATTTCAGGCGGTGGTGGTGAACTTGAATATACCAGCTGCACCAGAGGTATACAACTTGTCTGAAAACATTCTTATTTCCCCAAAGACAAATAATACAAACCCAAATAACTACAATGCAGGGCCATGAGCAACACGAGCAAAAGATCTCACACAGGGAAATATTTCAAAGAGCCTATATTTTCTCACCCTCAGTTCTCCTGCCCTAAAATGGTGTTTATGAAAAAAAATGGAAACAATATTTAAGAATAGTTACCTCCGAGTCTATTATGTCTTGTCCTTCTTTTGAACTTTTTCCACTTTTCCCTGCTTTGGGTGATTCCTGGGAAACATCAAGCAGAATCAATTAGGCTCCTCAATTTTTAGACTGTGAAACATCAGATCAACCAAAATGCAATTTCATAAGTATTTAGACAATTTAACTATGACTTTTGATAGTTTTCATCAATGCCGTCACGACTTTCTTCCTTTATATGGTTAAGAGACCCAGGATTCTGATGTGACACCCACCGGCCAACCCCAAATTCAGATTCTCCCTGTTTTCTTCGTCTGCATTATCTGGCGCTCAAAACTTGAAGCAGAAACAAGTAAACGCACATTTGTACCATGCTCTCGGCATCTTGAAAGATGCACATCACAACCCTTGCTTCCCCTTCCCACACTCAACTCTGGGACCGAGGATGTCTCGTGTGATTCTGAAACGCTACAGAGCTCCACCTGAAGCAAAAAATACCCCCCCTCAACCCGTATGCAAACGCAGCACAGTCACAA
>SJYV01014458.1:0-10964 GCA_006410875.1 Neotragus pygmaeus
TATTCTTGCCTGGAGAATCCCATGGACAGAGGAGCCTGGTGGGCTACAGTCCATGGGGTTTCAAAGAGTTGGACATGAGTGAGTGACTTCACACACACACAATCTATATCCTCCAAATTTGCCTTCATCAATAACAACATTGTAATATAACACAAGTAGAGAAACAGACACAGATCATAAATATATAACTTGAGAAATTTTTACAAAATAAAATAAGACCTATGTAAATAAATATACCATGTTCATAGATTGGAAAGGTGTCAATTCTCTCCCCACCCCCCACCAAAGTATCTATAGAGTTCAAGTAATGCATTCAAAATCCAGAAGGTTTTTTAGGGAGTAGGGATTAATAAGCTGATTCTAAAACTTATATGAAATGGAACAGCCCAGGAAATCTTAAAGAAGAGAAATAGAGTTTGTGTAGTTACAATACCAGAAATCAAGACTGACTACAAACCTACAGTAATTAGAGTAGTATAGAATGGCCATAAGGACAAACAGACCAACAGAACAGAGAGTATGGAAGTGAACCCACACATACACAGGCACTTAAATTATGACAAAGGTGACCTTTTTGATAAACAGGTGATCTTCAGAAAGGATGGTCTTTCTGATAAACAGTGCTGAGTCAACTGGACACCCATACTGAAAAAATAAGCAAAAATAATATTCTGATTTTCCATCCACTGACTCACCTTATTCATTAACTAGTTTGGAACCTATGATGAGGGAGATTTACTGGTAGAGTCAATATGAAGTTTCTGCTAACCTCTCTCCTGAATTCTAGTTACCTGTCATCTGTAATCCACTCCTTCCACTGCAACTTGGAATACTTTCCCTAAACCACATATCTGATCACGTCCTTCTCTGCTGAGAATTGCTCCCCACTGCCCTCAAATTCAAGTCAAAACTCCTTAACAAGTCTCATCAGGCCCTTGATAATCTGGGCCTGGCTTTCTTCTTCACTCTCATCTTTCCCCACTTCCTGCTGGAAGCTCGACACACATTCTGTGCTGTTTTCTTTTTCCTTCAGGCATGTATACATGTTGCTCTTTCCACTTTGACAACTCTATTCTCCTCTGCCTGATGAATGTGTACTGGACCCACGATTCTCAGCCTAAACATCACTTCCTCTAGGAAGTAGGTACACACAAACACACAGGAATACACACTCTCCAGCGTCCCTAACCACTCACCACTTCCTGCCACGCCCAAAGCTTCTTGCAGCGCAGCACATGTTCTCAGCCTGGTCATGGCATTCCCCACACTGCATTATTCTTCTTCTTTACTTTTCTGCAGCTCCCTGATGGGCAGTGACCTGTTCTTATTTACCACTGTATCCCCACTGCTGAGTGTATAGTGAATACTCAATAAATACTACCTGAAATGAGTTACATTTACATTTCCCAAGTGTTTTCAGCTACATAGCATTTTTTTTTAAAGTCCTATGATTCCCTGGTGGTACAATGGTAAAGAATTCACCTGCCAATGCAGGAGATGTGGATTCGATCCCTGATTCAGGGAGATCCCCTGGAGTAAGATATGGCAATCCATTCCAGTTTTCCTGCTTGGAAAATCGCATGGACAGAGGAGCTAGTGAGCTACGGTCCATGGGGGTCACAAAGATTTGGACAGCATGTAGCAACTGAACACACACACACACATACACATACATACACACACATGAAGTAGGATAGGTATAAAGAGTATTCCCATTTTACAGATGGTCCAACTGAGGTGAAGTCAGTCTGTAAAGGTCAATCAGCTAGGACAATGGTACCACACCTTTCTAACCTTATGATATTTAACTTAGTTCACCTTTAGCCACACCATATTTTCCACTGTTTTTGATATAACACATATTTAGCTCTGGGCTGAGTTTAAATGGTACATTTTCCCCCAAGTTTTTTTTTTTAACCTTTATCAGAGGAAATTTCCAACATGTATCAAAACAGAGCACGGCATACTGCAGCCCCGTGTATGCACCACCTAGTCTCAACAATTATCAACTCATAACCAATCTGGTTTCCTCTGTGCCTCAGCCACTCTTCCATCTTCCAACTTACAGGAAGTCAAATCCCAGGATTAAATCATTTCATCTATACATATTTTGGTTATGTGGTACATTAAACACATCATTCACAGGCATATTCACAACTGGTAGTGTTAAAAAGGTTCATAACTGGGGTCCTTCCTTATAGTTCAATAAGAGAAGCAAGAATACTGATTATTTCCTTGTTGTTACAGGTGGGTGTTAAAGCTACACCAGTATCTCTCTCCTGGTGTTTAATCATCAGCATTCAACCATTCCGGGTAGGGTGATACAGATTAAAGCCCAGGTAAAATAAACACATAATTTTCAATTGACTCAGAAAAGTAGATCTTAGAACTTCTCACACTTGAACAGAAAGCACACTAGAATGCTTGCAGCTGTTAACAATCATCATAGTCCTTTTTTTCCCCTCATGTAAGTTATCAAACCAGTCATGTCTGAAGGTCAGTGGCCCCAGCCTAAGTGGAAGGCCCACTTGTGCTTCACTGAACACAGATGCTGTCACATGAGATCCAGTCTGTGCTTCTGCAAAACTGAAACAGCGAGCTCAACTCTCAAAGGAAACTTTCTTCCTTAAACATAAATCTTTGATGCAGAACTATCTCAAAAGCGATGAGAACCAGGTTGTACACTAGTAAAACATCATCACACTCGTGAGCTCCCACGCCAAGTTGTGCAATAACATAATGGAACCATAAATCTATGGAACTATCCATGGCGCCAACAACAGGGGGTGGAGAGAGTTTTAAATCCTCTTAAATGCTGTAAGAATTGTCCGCTGCCAGTAAAGCAGGCTGGGAAGTTTATGTTTCCCCCAGAGACTTCACAATGAGAAGCAGGCTAAGGGAGCTGCCAGCACATGGTTTCATTCTGCAAACAAACCACGAATCAAGATGCACACACGCGCTGTGTGTGTGTGTGTGCGTGTGCGTGTGCATCTCTCTGATGAAGTTAACATTTCATGTCTGTAAGACCAATGCAGTAAATCTTGCTTCACAAAGATGCAGCGAACCATACAACTACTATATTTCTGACTATATAACTGTTATCTGATTATACTCAGTCCCCTCATTTCATAGATGTCTGTAATCTCTAAAGTGCTAGTTTTAATATTATTCCTGTAACTAATACTGAGCATCTACCATGTGCCACACACAGTTCTAAGCAAATTACACACATCAGTGAACAAAGAACACACATAATACAAGATAAACATTATGTCAGAAGGGTGCGTGTGCTAGGGAAAGCAGAAAGTGCTGTGCAGGAGGGGCCAAGGGGGCAGGTTCCTGAATGGTGGGGCATCAGGGAGGAGGGGCAGGCAGCTGGGGGAGCAGATGGCAACAGTGTCCAGGCAGAGGCCTGCCAAGTGGGAGCACACACGGCATGTGTGAGCAAGAACCAGAGGGCTGGGAGTGAGCAAGTGGGGAAAGAGCAGTGAGCAGAGAGGTCCAAGTGGCCATGGGCTTCAGGTCATCCTAGCTCCTGGGCTGTGGGGAAGATTCTCACTTTGGTTCACAGGGGAGCCTCTACAGGTGTTTGAAAAGAGTAGCATGACCCTGGCTTCGACACTGACACTAGGCTGTAGGGGAGGGAGACCAATTAGAGGCCACCACAGTGATGGTGAGAGCAGAGCTGATGAAGGTGCCAGACATGCTTAGGAGGCAACGCTGGTGGGGCTGCTGATGGATCAGCCATGGGATGTGAGGGAGCGAGGGGAGGGAGAGAACACCCCAGTGCTTTTCTCCCAAGTGATGGGAGGGGAGCGGCACTGCACTCAACTGAGATGGGAAGGCTGTGGGCAGAGTGATTTGAAAGGGAAGAGGATGAGTTCCGACCTGGATAAGGTGATAAGAATTTCAGAACAACTGCAAGAGACTTTTTCCCAATCTACCTTCAGTTGTTCTTGTTAATTTGCCACAAACTTGGCCATGAATTAAAAAAAAAATACAATTAAATTTTTTTCCAGCATTTCAGGAGTTCAGTGGCTAGTTGAGATGTCTCTGTACAAAAATGGTATGTTACACTGCTATACTTAAAATGGATAACCAACAAGGACCTACTGTACAGCACGGAGAACTCTGCTCAATGTTATGTGGCAGCCTGGATGGGAGGGGAGTTTGGGGAAGAATGGATACATGTATATGTATGGCTGAGATAGATAAGAATTTGTCTTATATAAAATTGTCTTATATAAGAATTTATCTTATATAAAAATAAGAATTTAAGAACTTCAAGTGGAGATATTCAAGTTGGCAGCTGGACTTGTGGATGGCTGTGGGGCTCAGAGGACATGTGCTGAGATACAAACCTGGGAATACTATATTTGTCACTGATTACACACACACAATGTGCTTTTACACAAAGAAGAATAAGACCAAGAATCATAAAACAAACAGAAGGAATTAACTGCTCACTGGCAGAGTCAATGATCACGTTCATTTCGACCACTTGAATAAAATGAAGAAAAACCTGTATTCACTGTTCCTTCCCAAGATGGGAACTTGCTTTTTTGTAAATATCTCCTGGAATCTGAAAGTGACTGTGTTGAACAGAAATGAGCTCACAAGCTGGGATACTAAATAGTTTTCAGATCTTGAGAAACACCAAATTGATTACTGAAGGAAACAATGGTGTATAAGAGAAGTTTTCACGAAAGAATTTAAATGAAACGGTCTTTCATTTTTAAGTGTCTGTCCTTTCTGTCTTACTCATTTCTCAGGATGTTTAAGTGTCCAAAAAGTTTCCTTTCCAGATTTTGTTTCTAATGCATGATGACACCAGGCTAGGTTGCTGGTGGACGGAGGGAGGGAGGTGGGTGGAAGTTCTACAGCTGCAAAAGATGATGCAACTTTCAAAAATTCATCTCACTGAAAAATGGAAAACCCTTAAAAGCTGCGGGTAAACCTGCAGTAGCGATGTTGCCAATACCCCATCCCCCAAGCCTGCTGGCACAAACGTCAGAGAAAAAATTTCAGCACTAAATCAAATTAACAAACATTCCTTAAGCACAGCACGAGTGTAGCTTATTACAATCTGGAAAATTCCACAGTATTTATCAAATCCTAAGCAAGGCTATGATGCTTAGAAGTGTACCACAGTAGACGTCACTGACAGCCACAAGCATGACGGCTCGGGGTGCGTTGCTGTGGCAACCAAATAGTCAGCAGCAGCATGCTGTCTGCCTTTCACCAACCCAGAACCAGGGGCAGGACAAAACAGCCAGCTCCCTGACGGGAAAGACCCAGGCACTCGCAGAGAGGGCCATCTCCACCATTCATGCACGCAGGAGACTTCCTGGTGGCAGTCTGACATCATTTGCACCAAAGACCTTGAGAAAAAAATGCACAACCCCTTTCTCTAGTGCAGAAGCAGTCAACATGCCCCAGCACAAAGCACCAGAGAAACATTCCAGGAGAGGAGAGAGACTGGTGGCTGCCTGAAAAGTATCAAGGTCATGTGTTTAGCTGAGACCAGGCGTGAGTGGCTTTTTTCCGGAGAAAACTGAGAAGGGTTGGTCTATGGGAAAAGTCACCCTGAGAAACGTTCCATAGACAGGAGATCAGTAAGAAAAGCAACAGCAAACTAGAGCATGAGCCTTTTTAAAAGCTGTCCTCATACAGAAGGTGAGCTGCACACAAGGACAATGAGAGCCCAAGAGAGGCACAGGACATCTTAGACGCCAAGCCCTATGAGGTAACTTTTGGATACAGGACGTTATGTGGAAATAAAACAGAAACTGTCGAACATACCTTTTCCACCGGCAGAAAGTCATTTTCTACTTCAATCGACCTTGGTCTTAGCTTTATTGGCTTGTCTTTGAAAATATCTCCAAAGCCCACTCCCTTGACTTTCTTCGGCTGGATGGCAGCTGTTGCGACTGTGCCGTTGGCACCCTCAGATTTGGTACTGCTTGAGTCACCTCCGTCACTCTCGGAGCCTGTGGTTTCCCTTAAACCTGTCAAGAGCGGGGATGGGGAAAGAAAGAGCTCAGAAATCAGCCACAGCCATGAAGCACCTCATAGCCAGCCAGGAACCACTGCTCCAAGTATCATAGGGTACAGGGCAACTCGCATTGCCATTGTTCATTTAGTGTGTAAGGATGTTGCAGGGAGGTGGCTCTGAGTTCTGTTCCACCTCCCCAGCCTTGAATTTTAGGAAGCAAATCAAAACTTTTCAGAACATCCAATTTCAAAGCAGATGCCTCTGTCAATGTGACATGTCACCTCTTTTCAGCCAGAGCCTGGTTCTTAGCCAAATTTGTTTTTGTGCAGTCTATGCAGTAAGCACCTTTCCTGCCCCCGCCTCACCTCCCCACCCAGTCAATACCACATACTGTACCTCCTATCTTTATGACATGTCAATTAGCAATTAGCAATGAAAGTAACATTTCCTAAAGGGAAACTGTAAAGCTAAAAGCCATTTAAACAAATTAGCAATTAAAGAAACCACACAAAATTATGACTGCCAAAGAATTAAATCTCTGGATGGCTTTACAAGGAATAAATGCACACAGACATGCTTCTCTAGGAAAGCACTAAACCAAACTTGACATTGAAACACATTCACTGGCAAGATGATTGTATTTGTTAAAGAAGGAAAGGAAGCTGCCTTGTGGGAGGCCAGAATGCCCCAAGCCTCCAGCTCTTCTTCACTCCCCTAACACCAACATTTCCCTGAAGCTGAACTCCTTTCCAAAGAACACCACTGGGGACATGACACCTTTCCTTGGACTTCCTGCGGTCAAACCGTTATCAGCAAGACAGCTTGGACACTTACCTCCCCAGATTCCTTTTTCCCCAGGCTCTGCCCACAATCATGTTCCTAAAAGGAAGAGCCTATTTGTTTCTAGTTAATTTCTGAGTGTACATTCTTACTTTGATGGCCAGTACATTAGTCATGGAATCAAAGGACAAGAATCAAAGGAAATTTTATGAAACGTCTACCATTAAGCCCGTCTCTAAAAGACTCGAGATGTACAGAATAGCTCCTGAACACTGACTATGTATCTGCTGATGACAACGATGCTCTAGTTCTCTACTAGCCACACTGTGCATCATCTTCCTACAGGTAAGGTGGCCTCGTAGTACCTAAGAGATACACCAAATCACTGCTTGCATAAACTGTCATAAAATGTCGAAGTCATTCATACAGACAAGTCTCAGTGCAGGAAGAAACTGTTAAATGAAAACAGAAAAATACAGAAAGGTCATTAAAAATCGCTAACATGTTTCAAAATCAAATCTTTTAAACAATGGCTGTGTTTGTTGTTCTGCTTTTTTCAATAAAACGGCAATTATAAGCCAAGAAGCGGGGGAGGGAATGAGGAAGATCCCAGGTGTACGTTTTAATTAACTAAAGAACAGCATTTATGAGCAAGAACAGAGGGCATAAGAATAAGGAACAGTCCACAACAAGGGGGTCGGCTGCAATTTACAGGACTGGATGCAAGTGTGCAAACATGGAGAACCTCCCTGGATTAGCTATCCATTCATGTGTTTATCTGTTCATTGTTTTGGGAAATATCCCTGCTGGAGATATAATTTTGGAGTCTAAATATTATGTCATTTCCCCTTTAACATGTTTTCCTTTTGCCGTATGGATTCTTTCTGTGTGATAAATGGCTTGTATATTCTTTTGTGGTTTGGAAAGAAGCATTTGAGAGTGGAATAAAGAAATGGTTAGTGAATAGAAATCATCATCGTGCCACCACCCCGCCCCCCCAACCACCACCAGCACCACCAGCAGAAGGCAGCAGGGCAAAGGGAATAGGGCAAGGCTGTTATGGTTTTTCAAAGAAAAGAATTTGAAGGATTCTTTTTATCATTCCTCATTACCTAGAAACATAATATTTTCAACCATTGGCATCCTGATTTCACTGAGCTTCTGGTTTTAGGGATGTGCCACCTTCTGGGCTCACCTTAATAATTGTGCGTTAATCACTCTGAGAAATACTCTTTATGTTACACAGGGAGAGGTTGCAGGGTCATTCAACCACACAAGCATGGGCTGGGGAAGAAACACATGGCAGATCTGTCTTCCAGAAATTCTGGCAGCCTGCTTCTATCACTTTCCAGTATGATACAAATTAAATATCTGAATATTTAGATTGATTAAAAACCTCAAAATCTAGTCTTTCCCTTTGGTGGGAAAGAAAGGTGGCTTTTCATGTTCACGTCTGTTTGGTGCTGTACCTTTTGGTCATTGGTGCTCATAACACACACTACTGTGTAAAATATCCTTGTGTCATGCTTGGCATGCCACATGACACCCTAGGGCAAGGGAACCCAAAGTGTGGTCTGTGGACTGGGGCCAGGTCATGAAGGGTTCGTTACTGAAACACTGGGTACCAAGCACAGAAAGTGTCTGTGCACAGAAACACTTATAGCAGTGTGTGCTGGTGTAACTTCCAGACGTGTGGCCCAGAGAGCTGTCTATGTGAATGGAGCACAGACCAGCCTTGGTCCGTCTGCTCCCGCGGGGAGGCGCAAGAAGTGCAGCGCATGCGCAGTGAAGGCACGTCCAGCAGGACCAGGTTCTCTCTCCGCGGGGGGATGGAAATCAAAGAACACTTTGCTGCAGACAGTTTGAGAAGCCTGGCTCTGGAGTTCATGCCAGAACCTTCTCTTTCATAGTCGTGTATACATCTCTATGCACACATATGTGTACACTTATGTATATATGCACACTAAGGCAGATGATTTTCTTTTGCCGTGAGAAAAGAACAAAGCTTCCTCAGGTTTGCTGTGGCCACTCATATAATTGGCTGATTTACAGAAAAGTCATTGTCAATAATTTCCTTAATACTCCAGCACTAATCAATTCAAATCTGTGAGTCATTTCTATTTATTTTCAGTTTTACACTCACATGTCTAGTGCTTACTGTGTGGTAGGCCCATTCTAAGAACTTCACAAGATTCATTCATCAATCTCATTTATCTCCATCCCCTCAACTTTTGGCAGCTTTCTTTCCACTGCACCAAAGGCTACACCCTGGTCCTGCCAAAAAGAAGTCTGCCGTGTGGTGATTGGCTGAATGAGCAAAGCAAAATATCATTTCTGGCATGGACTGTTCATGCCCACTTCTTACTTCTTTGAACCACGCAATGAGGCCATGACTTATTGATTGACCCATTCAGTAAAAGCAATAACCGCGAAGGGTTGACATCTCCATGAGAAGCCATCTTACACCACTCCAGAGGCGCAGATACTGGGACAAATACATATGCCATGACCAGTGTTACGGATCCCTTCTCTGCACACATGGTTCATGCATGCATGTCACATACATGACGGAGGCACAAAGCAAACAAGACAGCGCTGGGGGCTGGTGATGGGAATGCTCCTGCAGCACACACCAAGGAGACGGCACTTATCTCAGGCAAATAAGCCCGTGTCCTTGGCTGAGAAATTCACAGACACTTGGCAGAAGCATGAGCAGCTCAGGGNTGGAATCACGAGTAAGTACATAGACTACACACACTCTGCCCTAGTCTGAGTGAACCAACACACACACACACACCCTACATTAGGAGGTAAAATGGTTTAATAAAGACAAACAATATACGCATTACTCTAAGTCATCCAAGAAACAGATCCTATTATGGTTGTGAGCTAAATATCAAACTGGAGGCCACATAGCTCCCTCATAAGAAGATATTGTTATAGCTCCCTCATAATAAGTTTGAAGGATGAAAAGGTAGGCTACATTTATAGAGAGGAAGAGAGGAAAACTGAGTGACAGAAAGCAACTTGTCTCACTTTTTAGAAACACTCTAGGAAAATGGGAAACCCCATTAGGGACCATCATGTCAACTTTTGGGCCATGTCACTCCTAATACATGAAAGGAATTGCAAATGATCAGATCAACAAATTAAATGGAATCAGGTATTGCCAATTTCTGTGTCCTACAGACATGGTGGTACACCACTGCTTTGAAATCTGCCCTTTTTGACAGATGTGCTCCAACTAACTAAAGCGAAAACTTAAGACATTCAAATCACTGGCTACATAGGGTAATTAAAGAAACAAGTGTTTTAGATGGTCTCGTTAGACTTGTAGCTCTTGAGGACTTGATGACAAAGTGGAGCAAGTAACAGTGGCTGGTTTTTATTGGGGTGAATTTTTATCCTGCTTAACTTCAATCATTAAGGTAACATTACTCCACTCCTAAGGAATACAGCTGTCTTCTGAGCCAGACTCCTCCCATCCAAGAACTGAATGGCAGCAGTCCTCCTGGTGTCACAAAAAGAAAAAGAAATTAGTATTTCAATGAAGTACTTCAATTTTTTCAACTGTTTTCAAAAAAGTACTTCAGTATTTCAATTTCCTCCAAGTACAAGAGAATCTCCCTTTGTTCTTCCCCAGGACCAAGTCTGAGAATCAGTGAGGTAGACCTGGCACTTCTGTCTCTGAATGACCAAGCATTTCTGTAAAGGTCCCCCCCTCCACTGGTGGCAAGATGACTGAAGTGGAGCCTGGGCTGGGGGTAAGTGAGGACACACACATTCCATCTAAAGAACAAGAGAGATGGGCCATGGAAAGGCCATGAACATGAGTGCTATTTATTTTATGAGGTGGGGGGATACTCTACTATTAAATATTAGTATTTGAAGGCAGAAAACTCTGTAAAGGGGAAGCATTTTTCAATTTCAACACAAAATCATATGCTTACACTAGCATCTAATTTTGCCTGAAACTCTATTTCATCAATTTGCTAATTGCTCTTTCCTACAACCAGAACATCATATACAAAACAAATATCATTTAATATTAAAAAGAAAAAAGTATACAAATACCAAAGCATGGTGGATACCAGCCTGGCTTGAGTTTTTATAGGCATGGGCACTAAGTAATCCATTTCTCACAGCTAATGAAATAAAATATTTCTATATCATGGGAGTGGTTTGGCCT
>SJYV01014459.1:0-19097 GCA_006410875.1 Neotragus pygmaeus
ATCTGCCTGCTAGCGCAGGAGACTCAGGTTCGATCCCTGGGTCAGGAAGATCCCCTGGAGGAGAAAATGGCACCCACCCCAGTGTTCTTGCCTGGAGAATCCCAAGGACAGGGAGCCTGGTGGGCTACAGCCCATGGGGTTGCAAAGAGTCAGACATGAGTGAGTACACACACACCATTTGCAACAATGTGATTGTCTACATAGAAAATCCCAAGGACACTACAACAACCAAACCCTAGAACTAAGCTCAGCAGAATCACAAGAAGCAAGATCAACACATGGAACCCTGGGTATCTTTATATACTAACAATGAACACGTGGAAAAGAAATGCAAAGTGAAATGCCATTTACAATCACCGCAAGGAAAATGAAATACATTTAACAAAACGTGTTCATGATCTCTACGCTGAAAATTATAAAATGTTGATGAAATAAATCAAAGAAGATCTAAACAAATGTGTGACATTCTGTGTTCATGGGCTGGAGGATCAAACAGTAAAAACATCAACTCTCCCCAATTCATCTATAGCTTCAATGCAGTTCCTATGAAAATCCCAGCAACTTTCTCAGACATAGACAAGCTTATTCTAAAATGTATATCGAACAGGTTCTAGGATAGCTAAACAATATTGACAAAGAAGAGTAAAAGGGGAGGAATTCCCCTGCCTGATGGGAAGGCCTGTAGTCTAGCTACAGTGGCCAAGAGACTGTGGGACTTGTCGAGGGAAATGCACGTAGTTGGTGGGTTAGGATGGAGAACCCAGAAACAGGCCCATACACGTATGCCCAGGTAGGCTTGACAAAAATGCAAAGGCAGTTCCATGGAGGAAGAATAATCTTTTCAGTGAATGCTGCTAGAACAAATGGACAAGTATTAAAAAAATAACCGGACCCAAATTCACATCTTACACAAAAATTACTACAAGCGGGCATCAGACATAAACGTAAAGTGTAAAATTATGAAACATTTTGGAAAAAAATTGAAAAAAAATCTTTCTGACTTAGGGCTAGGCAGGATGTATGACACCTAAAGCGTTGTATAAATCATAAAAGGAAAAATGAATAACCGGACCTCAACAAAATTTAAAGACTTTTACTCTCCCAAAGCCCACGTGAAGAGGATGAAAAGATAAACTATCAGCTAGGGGAAACTATATTAAAACCACATATCTGACAAAGGACTAGCAGCTAGAGTGTATAAAGATCTTCTTGAACTCAACAGTTAAAAAAAATCGAACAAACCAATTAGAAAATGAGCAGAGACATGAACAAGCATTTTACTGAAGAGGATATATTTGTATCAAACAAGCGCATGAAAAGATGTTCAACGTCATTAGTCATCAGGGAAATGCAGATTAAAGCTGTGATGAAATTTCACTGTGCAAATAAATATCAGTGACGACAGCAGATGCTGATGAGGATGCAGAGAAGCTGGACCACTCCTGCACTGCCGATGGGGATGTAAGATGGTGTAGCCACTTTGGAAAATAGGCTGGCAGTGTCTTATAAAACTAAATGTACAATTACCATGCTGCTGCTAAGTCGCTTCAGTCGTGTCCGACTCTGTTCGACCCCATAGATGGCAGCCCATCAGACTCCACTGTCCCTGGGATTCTCCAGGCAAGAACACTGGAGTGGGTTGTCATTTCCTTCTCCAATGCATAAAAGTGAAAAGTGAAAGGGAAGTCACTAAGTCGTGTCTGACTCTTCACGGCCCCATGGACCACAGCCTACCAGACTCCTCTGTCCATGGGNGGCAAGAACACTGGAGTGGGTTGTCATTTCCTTCTCCAATGCATAAAAGTGAAAAGTGAAAGGGAAGTCACTAAGTCGTGTCTGACTCTTCACGGCCCCATGGACCACAGCCTACCAGACTCCTCTGTCCATGGGATTTTCCAGGCAAGAAGAGTACTGGAGTGGGGTGCAATCGCTTTCTCCGTAGAGCTCTAGGGGCTGAAAAACTTCCCATCACAACGGTGGTCCCCAGTTTAGTGAGTGTATCTCTTCCCGATAAGGGAGTAGGACACTCAGAGACCACCAGAAACTGGTGGGAAAATATTTGTCCATCCCAGCAACAAAGAAGTACTCGGGTGAATCTGTTAGTAGTTGCTTTTCCTGTAGCACCCAAAATGGTACAGGTTTGGGAGGAGAAGGCTCTGGAGTAGAAGATCAAGACAGAGTAGGTAGCCCCTGTGTCAACAAAGAAATTTTCGGACCTACCTGCCACATCCAGTTGCACCCTTGGCTCCAGCCCTGTGATGGTTATCTGTGACAGGTGGGCTGGCTGGAGTGGGCTGCTTCAGTCCTCTTGAACCATCGTGAGGGTAGGCTTGGAGCTTGACCTTGNCCTGCCACATCCAGTTGCACCCTTGGCTCCAGCCCTGTGATGGTTATCTGTGACAGGTGGGCTGGCTGGAGTGGGCTGCTTCAGTCCTCTTGAACCATCGTGAGGGTAGGCTTGGAGCTTGACCTTGAGGCTCTTGGGTCCTGAGGGCAGAGTGCCGCCCAATGTCCCAGTTGATGGCATTTGTGGCAAGCCGTTCTAGGAAACTTGTCGCGGTTTGGACACTCTTTGGCCCAATGCCCCGCCTGTCTACAGATCAGGCATTTGTCCTGTGCTTTGTCCTTCAAGGACTCAGGGTTTGCCATAGGGCTTCTCTGGAGGGCGGCCAGCATCTGGGCACGCCTTGTCTCTTTCCTTCTCTCCTCCTGGGCCTTGGCCTCGTCCTCCTGTTCTCTGTTATAAAAGGTATTGGTGGCTGTCTGGACCATCTCATCTAAGGAGGCAGCGGGGTCCTGCTGCTGTAGCTGTTGTAACTTAATTCTGATATCTGATGCACATTGGGACAGGAATTTGTCCTTTAAAATTACCTGTCCCTCATAAGATCTAAGTCCAGATTGGTAAACTTTTGAAGTGCCTCTTTTAGCCTTTCCAGAAAGGCAATGGGGTTCTCACTGGGCTCCTGAGCTATTGCTGAGACCCGGGCAGAGCTAATTACTTTTTGCTGGGCTGCTTTCAGTCCTGCCTTCACACAGATTAGAAAATGATCTCTTTCCCAGATGTGCTCAGGGTCATTATAATTCCAATTAGGATCCGAGCAGGAAACTGCAGTTTCCCCTACTGGGTATCTATCACTGGACATGTGAAGCCCTGTTGCATACCTCCGGGCCTCCTTTAAGACTCTAGTATGTTCAGGGTCAGATAAACTTTGACTAAATATGACCATGATGTCTTTCCACGTCAAGTCAAAGGCCAAGGTAATATGTTGGAATGTATCTATTTATTTGCCTGGGTCATCTGTATAGCTTCCCAGGTCTTGGTTTATCTGTCTTAGTTCTAAGAGGGAGAAGGGCTTATGGACCCAGGTTGGTCTGAATTCTCCTCCAGTTTCAACTAAGGGACATACTCAAGCTGGCTTTTGTGGAGGGGGTGCTCCCAGATATAGGGGCATATTTGGATACAACAAAGGAGCACCAGGCGACTCGGGAGCTGTGGGAGGTGAGCCTTCACGAGGGGGCTCCTTTTCTTGGTTGCCTATGCCTAACACCATTTGCCCGGTGGGCTCACTTTTAGGGCGGACAACAGTCCCATACTTAAGACAGAGTTCCTTCATATCATGCAATTACCATACAACCCAGCAATTGCATTCTGGAGCATCCATCCCAGTGAAACAAAAACTCATGGTCACACAAAACTCTGTGTATGAACGTCCATAGCAACCTTATCCCAGACAGCCAAAACCTGTAGAGTAGCCCAGATGCCCTTCAACAGGTGAGTGACTGAACAAACTGGTATATACATGCTGTGGAATACTACTCAGCCATGAAAATGAATCAGCTATTGATACGCGCAAAACAACTTGGGTTGATCTCCAGGGAATTATGCTGAGGGCAGAAAAGTCAATCCCCAAATATTACAAATGATATAATTCCATTTATATGTCATTTTGAAAGGGCAAAATTATAGTTCAGCTGTTGCCAGGGCTTAAGACTGAGAGAGATGGGTGGGGAAGGTTGCGAAAGAATAAAATGAACATTCCTTGTGGTGATGAGTATTCAGATCTCTCCTCCCCCATCTTGGCCAGGATGGTGGACACATGAATTTACACGTGTAATAACAGTGTGCAGAACTGCACACACACAGGGAAAACTGGGGGCGCCTGTATTGCACAATGTCCGTGCCCTGCTTCGGATACCCTGCTACAGTTGTTCGTAATGTTGCAATTGAAGAAACTGGGTAAAAGTCTACGGGATGTCTGTGTATTATTGCTTGAGATTGCATGCTAATCTATCTCAATTAAATTTTCAATAAAAAAGAATTGCTTCTAATATTTTTCAGTATTTCAAAGGCCACTAAAAATGAGAAACAGATGCCATTTGTTATTGGAAACATGGAGCTATATTTTTAAAGGCATAGGACCTATATGAAGAAAACTAAAACCTTACTGAAGGGCTTGGATCACCATCTGAGCAAAATGGATCAATTTATCATGTCCTTGAGTGGGAAGACATTTTAGAAACAACAAATCTCTCAAAATTAAGACAGAAATTCAGTGCAATTCCAGTTAGAATTCTCGCCAAGATTTGTGGTTGTTGTTTTAAGCAGGGGTGGATGTAGGATCAAAATATCTTAGAGCTCACAGGGAAGAATAAAGCTCCAGAACATGGAAAGCATGTAAAATGAAAGCTAGTGATGGAGAGTTTGCCTCCCGCGACATCAGAACGNACACATACATATACACATACATATACATACATATATATATATATACACACACACTCTGTGCTGTACATTGGAAACTAACACAGCATTGTAAGTCAACTATACTTCAATTTTGAAAAGTCTCCAGGGTCTGTGTATAATGATGTTCATTGTAGCATCGTTTATGGTGAAAAAGATCTGAAACAAAATGCATGTCAACTAAGCAACTAATGCATATGTTACATTCATCTATGCGGTGGAATATTATGCAGCCATGAAGAAGAATGAATTGGCATTCTGCCAGTCAACATAAAGGAGTTTGGATGAGACATTATTGCACTAGAAAACTAAGATATGACAGCAGAGTATATAACAATCTCATTTTTGTAAAGAAAATAATGGTTTTCAATCTACGTATCTTAGTATATGAATATACACTAAGGTTATATGAATATATACTAAGGTCACGTGAATCTGGAGAAAAACCCAGAAAAGTATGTATCATCTTGTTTGCACAAATTCCCTGGAGGAGAAACGAGTGGACAGAAGGATCAGGGAAGACGGGAAGAGAAGAGGAGAGGATGCAAATAAATAAGATGGAAATTCTGAGCAAACTGAACATGTTCTAGACTATATGGAACATCTCTAGTATACATGGAACATACTCTAGTATAGCTTTTTCTCTTCTATGTAAAATAATGCATATTAGAAATAATTATGTATGAAAAAATTAACATTATTGTAGATCTACTAACTTGCAGAGAAATCTATGATAAACTATCTGTTGAAAAAAGTAAGTTGGGGGACGTCCCTGGCGGTCCAATGGTTAAGACTCCATCTGCCAGTGCAGGAGGTGTGAGTTCGATACCTGGTCTGGGAGCTAAGATCCCTCATGCATCACAGCCAAGAAATCAAAAAACATTAAACAGAAGCAGTGTTGTAACAAATTCAGTGTGGTGGTGGTGACGGTCACTAACTCGTGTCCGACTCTTATGACCCCATGAACTGTAGCCCGCCGGGCTCCTCTGTCCACATGATTTTCCAGGCAAGAATGCTGGAGTGGGTTGCCGTTTCCTTCTCCAGGAATCAACCCAGGGATCAAATCCATGCCTCCTGCATTGGCAGGTAGATTCTTTTACTGACTAAGCCATTAAAAATGATCCACATCAAAAAATGTTTTTAAAAAAAGTAGGTTGGGATGCAAAGGCTGGGGGTCTTCAAGTGGGCATCTAGTCCTGTGAACATCTGGAGCTGCAGGAAGTATGATAAGTGACAGTCCCTCAACGTATCTGAGTATCTATTTGTCTGTTTATTAACAAAATACTGACATCGGTTATCTCAGGGGAGGAGCAGTGAATGGATGGCATTGGGGCAGAGGTGGAAAAGAGGAGATAATGAGCTTAGTTTGCTCCATGTTATTTCATCTGTTATTAGAAGCATGGGCTCCTGCTCTAATGCTCAAAACATTTAGAAAAAATTTAAAAACACAAAGCCCAAGTTTTCCCACATGGCACCTCAGATGTCTGCCATGAACTGCACAAAACACACACTTCAACACACATCAAATACTCATCTTGGAGACGGGGTGCAAGCATTCATGGCTGAAAATGGATTTACTTTGAGGACCATTACTTAGGAGAGAAAATAATGCCCAAATTTAGGTGATAAATGTTTATTTAAGCTCATCTTGAAAGAACATTAGACAGCAACTGCTAGAAAATAAAACATCAGAACAATCCCCAGGGCAAAGTCGGAACGAGGTAGATGGAGTCTTACTGACATGGAAATGCGATACCCACGATGCAAGGAGATGAAACCGCAGTCCTTAGGGCCTGTGAGTGCTCGCTTGAGTTCAGGCAGCCGCAGCCCAACAGGCCAGCAAGCCCAAGGCGCCATATGGCCAGCGGGCAGAAGCTCACAGACAGACCACTAGGCTCCCAGGCAAAGTGCAGTACAGAACACTTGTCTGTTCCCCGTTCTTCAATTCTTCCTCTTCCTCGGACTCCCAATTCCCGTGTCAGGGTGTGAAAGGAGAGTTTTCAGCCAAAGCCTCAAGGCAGGGACAACAGATGATAAACGCATCCATATTTAAGAAAGACTCAAACCGTCACTGTCGGACTAACTAGGAGCTGACCAAACGGATCCATCAGTAATCAGCAGCATTCCCTGTGCCCAGCCTTTATAGGGGGTGCGTCAGTGAGAGTCCTGGTAGTCAGGGAACTCACGTGAGCAGAAAGTCTCATCGTGTTCCTCCCTTCCCACCTCCAAACCAAAGAAGGGATCTCAGTCCACCCATTTGTAGAGACTGGTGCTGTCTGCAAGGGGGGCGCTTTGCATCTCACACTCCAGCTGGGGGTTTTCCCACAACAATGGAACATAACTTTGAGGGGAAAAATGTCCCCAGCAAATTGGATCAGACAGGATGAAGGTGAGGAGGTGAGCTGGAGCTGCCCGTGGAGTCAGGGCAGGGAAAAAAGGCAGTTTGCTGTTCCGGGGAGCAGCCATCCGTTTCTGGAACAAAGATGTGCAGTGCTCCCCGTGGACCACTGGGTACCTCGGGGAGTAGCTGGGAAGGATGGCCTTGGGAGGACCCCATCCCAGAGAGCTGCCTGCCTGGATCCCAACAGAGGGAGGCAGTGGGCGATCAGCCAGGAGCAGTGCTGTGTCGGGACAGCCAGCAGGACGTTCGGAGACCTTGCTGCCACGCTGTGGGGAGGAGCCAGCCTTTGGATGCCAGCCTTTGGATGCCAGCCACGTGTTAGGGGGCCAAATGAGAACTACAAACATCCCGACTGTGGATGCCTCCTCCCCTCTAAGCCTGTCTCTGCCCTCATCTCCAACCCTAAAGCAGCCCAGAGCCGTGGTGGGGAGGGGCCGGAGCAGGCACAGACCAGCCCCCCACCCAGGGCTGGCTTCCAAACCTCGGGTCTGCCCGAGCTGAGGGCGAGAGATGAGCTCTGACTCCATGAGGGACTGGCGTGTTTATTTAGGTTCAGTCAAAGCCCTAAGTCTGCCCGGAAAGCTGCTCAAAAAGTCACTCAAGGGGTGAAGAAGGGAAATCCTATTTGGAGCATGTTTTCAGGAGGTGAGTAAAATCACTTCCTAATTGCATCCACCCAAGTTCAGCCCATTTGGTGCCCATGAAGTCGTCTGCCCTCAGCTGGCATTCAAGGACCTCTACCACCTGGACCTTGCATGCTCTTTAAGCTGATTTTTTAAAATGACTGGTTCCCTCTCTTCCAACGAACATCACAAGGATGCCCCACATCCGTGCCATCTCCTGCTCTGCCGTCTACACCTTCCTCGCCTCCTTTGTGCTTGTCTGCACCCCAGTGTTCTTTGAAGGCTTCCCCCCAAGCCACGCCTCCTCCACCATGTCTGACCAACCAGCCCAGATGCTTCAGGATCCCTCCTTCCTCTGAGCTCCACGCTGCTGATCAGCAATAGAATCAGAAATTCCACGCCCTTAGTTCACACGACCCGCATTGCATTTGACAAATGTGTCTACCATACGCGTTGCCTTGTTACTTTACTTTGTCAGCTTCTTTCCTTCACACCCTGAATCTCATCAGAAGCTCCTTGTTTATGTGGTGATTATTTGCTCATTTGTTTTGGTTTTGTGTCTCCAGACTGTAGAAGATTCTCGGGACTGTTTGTTGGTGGTGTTGATGTTGCTAATTCAGGGCTTTCCCACCTCCTAGGAGTGGGAAAGTGCTCACTGCCCCGAAGTTATCATCTGGACCTCCCAGCTCTGAGATATACCAACACAAACCGAAACACAAGGACCGGTCATTTTACAGCTGCTTCCAAAAGGCCTGACTAACTGTTTCCACTGAAAGAATTTCCTGGCTGAAGGCGCGAAGCGTTTCAACACAGAAGAGCCAGGAAATAGGAAAGAGGGCAGAGCTTCCAACCATGGAGGCAGGGCAGAGCGCCACTGGCTCGCTTCCTGTTTGGCTAGCGATCTGTGGGCAAGGATTCTAAAGGGCTTTGTGCCATCTTCTCTATTTTTGAAATGGGAACAACAACATATTTTCGTCGGCATAATCACTAAGCTTATTAGTAGAACCAAATGGGATAATGTGAACTGCTTTGCTCTATAACTTAATGTCATTAGCCCTTTAAAACATCATGTTTGGAGAGAGACAGAAATGACCTAAAAGAACATCAGTTTTTCAGAGAAAAACTTTCACTTTGCACTGCTGTCAATTTAAAAATCAAGATGTCGGAAACTTTCCTAGCAGTCCAGTGGTTAGGACTCTGCAGTTCCAATTCAGAGAGCTCGAGTTCAACCCCTGATTGGGGAACAAGGATCCCACATACCTCTGGGCATGACCAAAAAAATAAAAATACAGTCTTGATAAGTTTTATAATAAAGAAACCTATAAAAAAATCAAGATGTCAGTCCTTTAGAAATCAAATAGCTAGGCTATGAATCAGTAATGACTCATTTCAAAGATTTAAATAAACGTAAAGAAATCGTAACCCAAAGGCTCCGCTTTCTCCAAAGGCTGAGACTTGTATACTAACTTCCGTTTTCCAGTTCTCTCTCTGGTAGTCACCAGGAGTCTTGTGTGTCCTAAGTCAGCCCAGGCAGGTCAGTACAAGATCAACATTCTTCCCTAAAGAAGCAAATAGCCATACTTTGTCTCTAGAAACTGCCAAATGGAAGGTGATGAGATTATCCAGCGGGTCTTAATCCCGGTAGGATTTGATTGCCATGCTAATTCTCCGGCTACTTTAGGAAGACGACACCAGAAATGGAATTGTCTAGATTATCTGTCATCACCTGGAATTAAATTTGCTTATTCCACAGATAAAGCAGCCAACCCTTTATTTCCTCTTGCTTGTTTAAAATGAATCCGGAGGGTTTAGAGGAACCTCTCCAACACGTGATCCTTGTCTCCACTGTTGAAAAGCCCAGGTTCTGACCTCAGCGAGGAACATGGTGGGACCAGGTGTGCCGAGCAGGCATAGCTGCCTGGGGTGTAAGTGAAGAGCAGTTGGGGCCAGAGGCTAGGGACCAATGAGGGGTCCTGGGGAGAAGCGGTGGACAGCCAGGCAGGGTCAATACAGGTATGATGACAAGTATTTACTTTTCCCACTGAAAGATTTCTTTGTAAAATCTGAGCCCGTCTTCTATTTCCAGATATGGTGGTTTGGAAAAAGAACCCATCATATCCCTCAGACTTGCATTTAATCTCATGAAACTCCAGCGATAAATGAACTCAAAAATTAATAGTTTCTTTCCTAAGAGCTTGGTGAGTGAAAATGATTCTAAGCTTTTCAGATAATTGTTGGAAAAAAATCACCTAATCTTGAGCCTTGAGCCTAGTTGTTAGACGTGAATACAAAATTAAAGAGTTTCCTTACATGCATGTTCAGGTTTACGCTGTAATTAAGTTGGAGATGTAGAAACATAACCACCTGAGGGTGACAGGCAGCTGTTTAGGCCCCACTGACTGAGGACTTCCTACCTTCAAGTCTCATTTCTGAAACTCCCAACAGCACTGCGTGACCTTCACACAAAATCTGAGCGAGTCTACCTTTTCCAAATGATACTAACCCAAAGCCCCCTTTTATTCCTGGAAGTCAGTGTGTCCACTTGTGGGGACTGTCCTGACCTTTGCAGCCAATGAGAGATTTGAAGTTAAGAGGCTGGTCAACCTCTGTGAGCTGCATGCAATGAGGCGCGGTCTGAAGACAGGGTTGGGAGCAAGTATTTGACCATGAACACAAGGAAAGAGGTCTGGGGAAAGAGAGGTGTGATGAACACAGGAAGCTGCAGAGCCCCCGAGTATGAATGTTCAGTTCAGTCGTTCAGTCGTGTCCGACTCTTTGCAACCCCATGAATCGCAGCACGCCAGGCCTCCCTGTCCATCACCATCTCTCGGAATTCACTCAGACTCAGGTCCATCGAGTCCGTGATGCCATCCAGCCATCTCATCCTCGGTTGTCCCCTTCTCCTCCTGCCCCCAATCCTTCCTAGCATCAGAGTCTTTTCCAATGAGTCAGCTCTTCACATGAGGTGGCCAAAGTACTAGAGTTTCAGCTTCAGCATCATTCCTTCCAAAGAAATCNAGATCGGGGAGGGGGCGCCGCGCACTCGCGCAGCCTCGCCTCTGGGGACACCCGAACACGGCCTGCGGAGCGCGCGGGTCTCGTCCTCCCCGCCGGCTTCGCTCGCCACCTCCCGGATTCCGGGCATAGCTTTCCTTTAAAAGGGAGTGAAGTTATAATAAACACGAATGAGCCCCCTTGCCCCGCTGGGGCGCCCCGCCCGGAGCTTCCCCCGCTCCGGCTGTCCCAGGCTGCCCTGGAACGCGGACATGTGCGGGGGAGGGAGCAACGGGGAGAGATGCTGAAGCCACCTCCTCGCTGGCCCGCAACCCCGAGTCCCCGCTGCGGCCCCGGGCAGAAGGGGCCACCTTCACGCTTTAATTCTGCAGACAGACGTATCTGGACACCAACTCCCTCCCGGGGCACTGGGGACTCCCAGGCCACGGAGTCCCGCTTCCAGGAAAGTCAAGGTCGAGGGGCGCCCCCTTTGAGTCAGGAGCCTGATTCTGCATACTTAACAGGCCAGTGCCCTCCGCCGGAGATACTCAAGTCATCCGAGTCTGTGAGCAGCCCCCTAACCTAGCAGAAGTTGCTCTATGAAGATGAACCAAACGCCAGAAGTTGAGGAGGAGAACCAAGGAAAGCTAGAGAGGAGTCTTTAAACTGACCTGGAGAAATACAAAAACTTAGGGAACATATTCCGAATAAAAAGGTTAAATAAACAAAACGTTTACTCCACCTAAAGGCAGAAATTTCTAGCGAGACAGTGGAGTGTAGCTCATAATTCAAGGCAGCCCAAATACCAAGGCTGGGATAAAACTGAGCAGCTTGGTCTGTTAAACCAACTGAACACTGCCTTACTTCTTGGAAACAGACAAACACTATCTAGAAATGGCCATGCAAAGTAGCAACCCACAAATAAACAGTGGAATTCGGAGTGATGAATTGATAGTAACGTGCAGCATTATACCTGCAGAGCAAGCTTGGGAAAGGCACCTGTTCCTAAAGTAGCTGATATCTTGAAACTATTGCGGTTTGCAGTTCTTTGCGCAAATGTGTCTTGGTTGATTCTGATTAACTGCAATTTGATGATTAAGTGGAAAGTATGGATAGAGAAGTGCTTTTCATGATTGCCGACACAGAGACACAAATGTGTTGGAGGTTGTGCACTAGCAATGGATTGGATGCTTAATCAAATGTTGGGGTTTTGTGGGAACCAAAGGGGATGAAAAGTAGAGAGCAGAACACCAAAGGGACCTGGTCCCTACCTGGGGCTCTCACGCCTGCCCTCCAGCCTTCTAGCCTCCCTTTGTATGGTCACTGAGCGGGAGGGGATCTACCTGTGGCCAAACCAGAGCTCTCTGCTGCTCAGCTGTCATTCAGAGTGCCTCTTCCCTGGGCCTGGGCGTAAACTCAGCAAGAGCTGGGTGGTGACTGTGCCATCATTCAGCCCTGCTAGAGAGGGGGAGCCTCAAGGAGCTGTCTGCCAGCCTCCTACAGTGCTGCTACAGGTCAGATTTGCAGGAAAGAGCTGGCAATTGCCTGGCAGTGATTATTCAGATGTTCAATCACTCATCACCCCTTCATTCAAGACTATTTATGGTTTATGAGCACTGGGGGTTCAGCTGTGAACAAGAGAACCTGGGCCAGGTTCCCACTGAGTTTAGCTGGGGTGTGGGACAAACTGCAAACAAATAAATACGGTTTCAGTCAGGAACAGTATTGCAAAGAAGAGGTAGTGTACAGGGCTGCTTTAGAGTGTGGAGAGGCGAGTGGCGGTGACGACTGAATGAGGAAAAAAGTTAGCAAGTGCAGGGACTCTGAGGTCAGAAAGCAGGTGATAAGGAGAACTCGAGGGCGGGGCATCGGAAATAAGGGAGAGGGCGGGGCCAGAGCACAGGGCGGAGTCTGAGCGCGCGGACACAACACTCTGACACCAACGTGGGTGAATTTCCAGACATCACTAGGAAAGAAGCCTTAAGCAAAAGAGGTAGCCAAGGAGATCCAACCAGTCCATTCTGAAGGAGATCAGCCCTGGGATTTCTTTGGAAGGAATGATGCGAAAGCTGACACTCCAGTGCTTTGGCCACCTCATGCGAAGAGTCGACTCATTGGAAAAGATTCTGATGCTGGGAGGGATTGGGGGCGGGAGGAGAAATGGACTAAAGAGGATGAGATGACTGGATGGCATCACGGACTCAATGGACGTGAGTCTGAGTGAACTTCGGGAGTTGGTGGTGGACAGGGAGGCCTGGCGTGCTGCGATTCGTGGGATCACAAAGAGTCGGACCCGACTGAGCGACTGAACTGAACTGAACTGAGGTAGCCACCATCCTGAATTTTTTCCACCACAGACTAGTTTTTCTGCTGTAGTTAGTCACTCACTGGAGTCCAACTCTGCGACCCCGTGGACTCAGCTGCCAAGCTCCTCTGTCGATGGAATAGAGTTGGTTGCCATTTCCTTCTCCACGGGATCTTCCTCATCCAGGAACTGAACCCACATCACCAGGGAAGCCCGGGTATCTGAGCATTCGTGGTAAAATTCTTTGAGCTTTGCTGAATGCTTGACTGGGGTGTTTGTGGCGGGCATGGATGTGATTTCTGTTGAGAGTCCAGATGACTGACAGGTTTTCTTTCTCTCCTGCTTGTTGGCCCTGTGGCAGATCAGCTGGGGCAGGTCAGATGAGGGGTATGTAACACTGAAGAGCCTTTTGGGCGTCCCAGGGAAGGTAGTAAGGGAGTGAGTGCTGTGAACCTGGAACTCAGCGAGGTCCCATCTCTGCAAAGATGTGGACGGTTTTGTGCAGATAGGGTTTCAACGCTGGGGCTCATGTCACTGAAGGTGTCTGTGCTGAGTCAGGAGCCCTCTAAGGATGAGGGGCCAGGGGTCCCAGTGAGGGAGGGAAGCCAGGGTGTGGAGGTGGGGGTGAAGTGTCGCAGAAGCCCAGAGAGCACGACTGCTCTCTGTTCCCTTGTGCAAAGCTGCTTCAGGTGCAGGTCAGGGAGGGACCTGGGTTTGGTGTCAGGAGGAGACCCATGGGAGTGAGGGGACAAGCTGGAAGGATAAGGCATATGTATGTTCTAAGTCGCTTTAGTCGCGTCTGTCTGACTCTTTGCAACCCTGAGGACCACAGCCCTCCAGGCTCCTCTGTCCATGGGAGTATTCTCCAGGCAAGAATATTGGAGAGGATTACCATGCTCTCCTCCAGGAGATCTTCCTGATGCAGGGATTGAACCCGTATCTGTTACATCTCCTGCATTGAGAGGCAGGTTCTTTACCACTAGCGCCACCTGGGTAAGGCAGGGCCCTGCAATTCCCTCTCCCAGGGTCCTGTGGTCCTGAAGACAGCACTCCCTGGGGTGGAGAACACAGCACCTGATGGGGGCAATGGAGGTGGCAGAGAACTTTATAACTGCTTGGAGGAAATCCTGCTCTAAAGAGAGCAGAGAAGTGGGCAGTTGTCATGTGAAGGAGAGAGGAGGAAAGGGTGCAGTTCGGAGGCTGGGGTTTGACAGGGAGAGAGCTGCTGACACTCAGAAGTGAGGCTTGACTCAGCCACTGCAGGTGATGATTCAGAGCAGGACAGATGAGGCTGTGAGATGTCAGAGGTCAAGGCTGAGCCACAAAGCAAGCAGTGGACGACGTGACAGCTGTCCTAGAAGAGACTGGGGGTGCAGGGTCCCTCTAGGTGCAGGCCCCATGCCCTCTGGGTCTCAGGTTCTCTGCGAGCACCCCCTTCCCAGGGGATTTCCTTGGCTTCCCCACACCACCCTCTCGCTCCCCACTCCAGCCCACTGCCATACCTGAGCTAACTCAGTTCCCTGGAGGTCCCATGGCAGGGGGAGAGGGAGGCGGTCATGGGGTCCAAAGGAGGGGTTGGGCCTCCCGGGACCAGCATGGCCACGGCAGCAGCAGGGAGAACAGGGCCTCCAGTTGCCTTGAGCAAACGGCCTTTTCCCCAGAGCCACGTGGGGCTGTGGTGTGGGTGGAGGAGGAGGAGGTCTCAGGTGCCCCTCAGGAGCAGAGTGCCTTCCCAGCAGGCAGGACCAGTATCATGCCTGGTTAATCATGGCCCATTGATGTGAGCACCCCACGGGCTCCCCCTCCCTGGAACTGGTCTGGGCATTTCCCTCTCAGGGTGTTGGGGATGCTCCAACACTGAGCCTCGAAATCAGCCAGCTGCTTCAAGCCTGAAGTTTGTTCCAAAGAGGCCTGTGAGAATCCCTGGGGAAAGGCAGGGAAGCACCTGGCCTATTCCAGCGGGAACCTCTCCCCAGGCAGAGAAACAAACAGTGAGCGGCACACCCACCTCTCACACCCGCCTCTGTGCACCCACACACAGCAGGCCATCTGTCACTTTAACAAATGCATTTTTCTATTTTAAATATTTCTTTATGGCTGTGCCATGTGGCCTGCGGGGTCTTAGTTTCCCTGCCAGAGATCGAACCCACACCTTCTGCAGTGAAAGTATGGAGTTCTTACCGTAGGGAATTCCTAAGTTTTTCTATTTTAAAACGTGAGCATGCCCTCAGAACACAAAGTCTGAGCAGCACAAAATATACTTACTTCTTGGACCATGCAGAACTCAGTGAAAGAAGCTGGTGGTATCATAACCCACTAATTCTTTTAACACTTGTAGAAAAACAAAATTGTTATTTAGTCACTAAGTCGTGTCCGACTCTTTTGTGACCCCCATGGACTATAGCCCACCAAGCTCCTCTGTCCACAGAATTTTCCAGGCAAGAATACTGGAGTGGGTTGCCATTTCCTTCTCCAGGGGATCTTCCCGGCCCAGGGGATCTTTCCAACCCAGGGATCAAACCCACATCTCTTACATCTCCTGCAGTGGCAGAGCATTCTTTACCACTGAGACCCAGAGATGTTTTTCATTGTAAAGAGAACACAGGACCTTTATTTAGATCTGGTTTACTCAACGGCGGAGCTGAGCCCAGGAGCTTTACCACTCATGGCTCTGCTTCCTTTCCAAAGACTGCCTGCCTTGAACTTTGAAGAGAGAAATGTATGTCACTCTTACCTTAGCTCTGGGATAGACTTCACTCAACTCCCAGGTTTGGAGCAAGAGTGGCCGAGTTTGGACCAAGAATGCCTCTAGCTGGCATTCAGCAATGCCACATTTTTGCACCTGGCCACATTTTGCATCTTGGCCTCAGTTACCCAACAAAAAACCACCTGCACACAGTGACCACAGAGTTCTTCATCAGCCTCCCCTGCTTCCAAAAGCACCTTTCTTCCACACGTTAAGGTTCACATTGCTTCCCCTTTCTCATGAGGACAACCAACCATTAACCTTCCCATTGGAGCATCTCCAGCCTGTGTCTAGAACAAAGATCAGGTGCTCCCCACCCTCACCCCCAACCTGTCCAGACTTGCAGGAGGCCCAGCATCCAGCCAGGATGAGCTAGGCATGCCCGCTGCAGCTGGTCCTTTACCCCAACAGTAGCATGACCACATAGACGCCATAAAGAGAATGGCAGGGAGAACCAGGCTGGGCCCCATGCACATCTCAAGAGCAACAAGCACCACGCCATGGGCTCTGTGACATGTCTCTACCTCAGAGGGCTGAGTTGCTCCTCGGCCTCCTCCTGCTGCTCCCTGCCCCGAGTGGAGTGCTGCCAGCCACTTCTCTGGGAAACAGCAGCTGTCCGGCCCTCTTGGCACAGCCACGTGGAGAAGCCTGGGCAGCGGCTGGGAGTGTCCAGCCACCACAAGGTACCCAGGCATTTTGGCCCATCTCTCCCTGGACAGGAGGCTGGGCTAGAGCTGGAGGCGGAGCTAGAGGCACTTTGTGGGTCCAGAGAGGATGGAGGAAGCCAAGGAAGGAAGGGCCGGCCTCCCTGGGGAGGTGTCTGCTGCGCGGGCCATTGAAAGTCTACTCCCCTGCAGGCCAGGAGCCAGGGCTGCAGGACAAAGGAGCAACAGCTGCCCTCTGAAATCAGAGGAGCCGGCAAAGGTACAGCAGCCAGGGTGGCCTCCACGTGCAGCCACTAAACTGAGCGTTCGCTAAATGGGGCTCATGAGCCCCTGGGAAGCCTGATGCTTAGAGCAGGCACACACCCTAAAGCTGCCCCCTACGAGGACATGAGAAGAGAGAATCTGCAATCACTTGGAGTAACCTAAGAAGTTACTAAGACACCTCCCTGTCAATTATTGTTGTCCCCAAAGGAGGGAATTATTAGGATTATTTCTACCACATCAAATTAATTATAATGTTCTGCTATAAAAATTTCATGTTTCGGGAACCGCCCAGAGGCAGTAAGAAGAAAACTTACCTTGAGCTGCATCACGCAAGATGAGAATGACACTTTGCTTCCAGTGTTATTTGAGTAGAGTTATTTTGTGATCCCCTTGCAGTTATTTTGTGACCCTTGTGCAGTTATTTTGTGATTCTTTTGTGTTCCCAATTCCACGTTCTGTGTCTTCATGGCAGCTGTCCACACTGTTTGGCACAGAGCTGGACTGCCCCGCTGTCCAGCGCTGGGCATTAGTCACAATGTGTTGTACAAAAATGCTGCCCTGGGATCTCCCTGGACTTGTGCTGCTTGCAAAGAGTGGGCCGGCATTCATGTACGCTATGTTCACGACTTTTATGAGGATAAGTGTTTTCATTTTTCAGCCAAATGTTACATACCTCAAGATTGGAACTGTTTAACTTATACACAACACAGCACCCAGCAGAGGGCTGGCTAGACACAGAGCAGGCGCTCGGCTACTCACCGGAGCCAGCGATGTTACACCGTATTGCCATGTTGTTTAAAATGACCTGTCTTCATGCTATGAGTGTGCTATACACCAGAACGCAAACTCTCCAAGGATAGACTCCTGCCTTATTCACTGCTCTATCCCTTGAACCAAGGGCAGAGAAGCTGCTCAGTAAATATCTGTTAGATTAACACTATTTTGAATATTCTTGGTAAGTTTTGTACATATATGATAAGCTGCCTAAGTGTAAACTGCGTATCACACTCCTGTTGCTGGAAGCATCTCAGATACCATTTTACTCAACACATAAATTCCTGAACTGAATTTGTATAAATAAAAAAGTGTACATACACATAAGTGAATCTGTAATTTGAAGAAGTCTTGATGGAAAGTATTTTTTTTAAACTGGAGTCTGTTTGAAAATGCAGTTGATGCCCAAATTCATCTTACATATGCTGAATTTTCATAGCGGTTCACTGGTCTGAGATTTGCCCCAGAAGAAGCAGGTCTGGGGACACTCCCCCCTCACCAGATAAGGCACAGTAATTTTGACCAGCACTAATGTTGCTTCACTGACTGACCAGCTTCAGAGAGGGGCAAGGCCTCTGGCCAGTGCCATGCAGAGAAGCTATAATTCCACCTGCACATCTATCAGTTAGGTTTGAGTCCATTAATGTGGGGTAGCATGAGGGCAAAGCAGAAGTCAACTGTACATCTTTTTCCCTAGGGCCACCCGAAAGATGTCCATATGAAGACATTTGGAGCCCAAGGATTCTGCTGGGCAAGAAGGGTGCAGACACCTGGGGGGGAAAGGGCTGGGCCTGCATTTAATGGTTACTCTGAAGCTTAGAAATGTTGTAACAGGTAGACAAATCCATGCTCTTAAGAGCAGTGTGGCACAGTGACTTGAAGAGTATAGACCACAGGATCAGGCTACGTGGGTTCCAATACTGCCTGGCACTAACTAGCCACATGATGGACAACTGCTTCCCTGCCCTGGGCCTCAGTCTCCTCATCTATAAACAGGGTTAGTGACAATAATCCTAATACAGATGTCATGGGGATTAAATAACCCTATATGTGTAAGTGGTTCTCCAAAGTACTGAGGATACCAAAGATACTTAGGTAGCCTGGATATGCCAAGGTATAGCAAGAATGCTTTATGTGGGTCATATCTATCAATATTCACCATATTAAAAGTGAAAATGAAAATTTGTGATTACTTATCAATTCATTGCTTTATTGACTATGCCAAAGCCTTTGACTGTGTGGATCACAATAAACTGTGGAAAATTCTTCAAGAGATGGTAATACCAGACCACCTGACCTGCCTCTTGAGAAACCTATATGCAGGTCAGGAAGCAACAGTTAGAACTGGACATGGAACAACAGACTGGTTTCAAATAGGAAAAGTACATCAAGGCTGTATATTGTGACCCTGTTTATTTAACTTACATGCAGAGTACATCATGAGAAACGCTGGGCTGGAAGAAGCACAAGCTGGAATCAAGATTGCCGGGAGAAATATCAGTAACCTCAGATACGCAGATGACACCACCCTTATGGCAGAAAGTGAAGAAGAACTAAAGGGCCTCTTGATGAAAGTGAAAGAGG